>LQRL01074466.1:4910-20689 GCA_001703475.1 Hydroides elegans
AAAGCTATAAATACAAATGTTGAGCTATATTACCCTTACCACATCATATTAGTCCTTAATTTGATATTGAATTGATGCTATTTTACCTGAACAGAGGCAGTACAATGCAGCATGTGTTTTATAAGCAGCTCCTTTCGTTCAAAAACCTTATCGCAGATAACACACGTGAATTCACCTGTTACAAAATGTAGGCCTATTTGTAGCGCTAAATGTGTTTTCATTCAAATCTTAGACTACATTTTCATCGAAATAAGAAATCGATTCTTTTTCAAGAACAGCTATTTCGTAAACATATCATAATTGTTCGAAATTATAATTGTGTGACCTCAGGTACGCTTCGTTAAGAAAAATGCCCCTTACACTGATACGCACGGTCTTTGCCTAAATACCGTTTTTTTTTTGTCAAATATAGCGGGAACTCTAACATCCCTGTCCCGAAAAACACCATACACAGCCATTTATGGACTTTTCATATTTTCTTATGTAAGCGATGAAGGCGCGAGTCATCCATTGTTAAATTCAATCAAAACATTTCCACTGCGAGAAAATTATTGCGTCCTTATGGACACACTTTTTTTCTAAAGAAAAGGGGCGCCCGTAGCAATATCTTTTCGTCTATTGCACAATGGAAAAGACCATACATCCCTGGCGCTTGACCATAGAACTAAAAATTCTAGAACTCACCCGTGTGTAAAGGCATATGCCTCTCCAAGAAGCACTTGCGTTTAAAAGTGCGCCCGCACTCTTTGCACTCCCAGCGCTGTGGTTTGGGTCCCTGGCAATTGTGACGTAACAATCGATGTTGTGTTGCAAACGTCTGTTGACATTGGTCGCATTGGAATGCCTTTAAGTGGTGTTGTTCGTGGTTGATGAGCCAAATCTCGCGTGTAAAAACCTGTGGAAAATAAGAGCAAACGAAAAGGGAGTTGACAGGAGCGGATCCAGTAAAATCGGAAGCGAGAGAAAGGGGGGACAGGAGTGGAATTTACATAAGGAAAACCGCAGTGATACATCCTCGTTCGCTCTGATATATTATATATATTATGTGATAGCCTATATTATATGATGACACCAACCTTATCACATCTGGTGCATGGGTACAAAAAAAAATGCCCTTCTTTTTAAGAGTTGCACTTTAAGGTCGCATGACGCCATATGACGTAACCAAAACGTACTTGATTAAGTCAGCTCCCTTCAACACGAAACCCGTTTCAAATGATTCAAAACACCAACCTTATCACATTTGGTACATGGATACACCGTGATGCCCTTGTCCTTCAGAGTCTGTGGATCACATGACGTCATGTGACGTAACCATGACGCACGTGTCGTGTAATGTACATCACATTTCTTGCAAAAGAGCTCGTCGGTGTGAATGGCTAAGTGCTGGGCCAGGCTCCTAATAATAAGAAATTAATTATCATTATAATATATATTTTAGACCGATTATCCTTCTTTGTGGGAACTGTGAATACAGCCCTATAATTTCACATGATTTATTTTTCGAAACATAATTTCAATAAATTTAAATGAATACCAATAAAAAGCCTCACTTTGCTAAGACAATCGTCTTCACCTCTTTCAATTTGTGAAATATTTCAATCTAGCTCCAGATATGCAATTCCGAGGTAAGCTTTGGGAAGCAATATCACAGTTTCAAAATTGTTTTCAAAAACTTACTTCTCTGTTTTAAAGCTTTGGCCACAAAATTCACAATGGGGTAGGGCCTCGTCGCTCTCATTCTTTGTTTCCTCGGAATCCTTATTAAATACAGGAAAAATAGCATTTTACCAAGTGCTTATGCAAAAAGACTCAAAATCATGTAAAAATGCGACTGATTTCCAATTCTTATTTCATTAAGCAAATTAGGTCTCTATGAAATTATGCAAGAGGTTCTGGGGTTTCATGGCAATTTACTACATTACTTATAATGAAACCTTTTAGGCAAAGCAATTATATATCATACAAAAGAAGCTTGCTTACTCATTTCCTCATCCGCAAATATTGGCAGAGATTGACTACAAACATTATGTTTCTTCTTTCTGGCGAATGCTCAACGTCATTTTTCTATCATACATTTCCATAATCTGTTTAATACAATTTAAGAAATTTGCTAAACCATTTCCTCATAAAGTTCCTTTTAATTCTAAAGATTGTTCTCATGAATGTTCACGTAATTGTTTTTCAATTATATGTTCTATACCTGCGTAGTTGCTGACAATAATTTATTGCCTTGTCCGCCATTCTGTTTTTCCTTGCGCGCACCTGTACACGCATGCGCCTTGAGATTGGAACTGTGCATGAACTTCCGGCCGCAGTACTGGCACGTGGTCACTGCCTGGTGCGCCTGCAGGTGGCGTTTAAGGTGCGCCTGGGTGCGGAAGAGGCGTCCGCATAAGTCGCATTCGAGATTCTTTTCTGTAAAAGGGGTAACATTTTTAAAAAAAGATATGACCAAAGGGCCAAAAGGGTTACAAGGGGAATAGAAATGGATTTAATTGGTTTTACTCTGCAACAAAATACATGTGTGGTGTTTAAAATTACTGCGAAACAGACGGAACACATGTTATAGTTAAAATTGGTTGTCGAATGTAGCAGCTTACATTTATCCTTGCCCTGTATGGCGCACTATGCTGCATGTTTATTGAAGGTACATGCGTTAAAAGACATGTTATATATTAAATAGTGTGGGAAAACAGCCATTTTACCTGGGTTTTATTTGCTGGCTGTGCTATTCGGTACGAGTTTATTGAAGGTACAAGCGATGGCAGACATGTTGTATATAAAATGGTGTATGAAAAGTGCCACTTTACCTTTGTCTTTTTCGTGGGCCGTACAATTGAGCACGTGCTTGTTGAAGGCCCCTCGAGACGAGAGACAACGTCCGCATTCCTGGCAGACAAACACCCCGTCGTGAATAAACACGTGACGTAAAAGTGACGTCAGAGCATCGAATTGACGGTCGCAAGCCTATCAAACACAAGGAAAAATCATTACCTTCAAAAGTTAAAGTTTAATGTGATTATTTGTACATCGTTTTATTATCTGCTATCTTTTGCGCTCACGAAAACGGAGCAGGTTATATTTTTGGTCCGTTTTTATTTGCGAAATTTGTCACCTCCATAACTTTGTCTTAGGAGCTACGAACAAACATCAATATCATATCAAAATGTAATATATAACATAAAGCTATTTATCGGCTGGTTAAAATTATGAAATGTGATTTAGGTTGATCATAAAAATGGAAAATATAGATATTTAGAATTAAGCGACGTCGAATCTCACGACATCCCTGTAAGGCTTCAAATGCATAACATTATTCTAATTAGCTAAGATGACCCTTGAACCCTATTTTGCCTCCCTCTTATTGGCTGCTTTAAATAAGCCACGCGAAATACACATTGACTTGTTCTGCCATTTAATACACGTCAATCAAAACGCATATGCAATAGAGTGGGAGCTGAGTAGGCGGGCATTGTCGATGTAAATATGACGTAATTGTTGCGTCAAAGTGCAGATGAAGCGTTGGGAAAGCCCTTCTTATATTTTGTTGGTTGGGATAAGCGCATGCATGAAATAAAGGGTGTTGTTATCTAAGTTTAGTATAAATGAGGATTCGATTCCATTTCTCGTAATGATAAGATAGCAGATTTATATGGTCTTTGACATAATATTCCTCTCGTTTCATATCTTATTTTTAGTTGTTGTTTTTTTTTTTTTTTCTTATTAATAGTTTCAATATTTATCTATTGTTTATCAGTTATTTGTTTTTATCAAATACAGTCTTGAATTTGCCATACACCACGGCAGATTACGTTAAAACTCATTGACAACAAAGTTAATTATTTAAGGTTGCTTATCTAATCACTTATTAATGGTAGGAAACTCAAACTTATCCATGTTTTAACTCATCTATACCCAAACCGTATTTTGACGTACTTTACGATGAACATCCAAACCGTAATAAACCGTAATTATTACGTTACAAGGATTTGCTGCTTAAATATTGGATTAACACATTGTTTTTATCAAATTATGGACAGCTGGACCGTTTATATACATGATTTTGCAAATAGATAATAGATTTAGTTTATTGATTGGTTTCCGTGACGATATTTATATATCTTTTTAAGCAATTAAAAATCATATATAAACGGTGTTAGATAATTCATAATAGTTTAAAGTCTGGGCGTTATTTTTCCTCAAGTTTGTTGAGTGTTGCTTAGTCAATTCTCCGATTTATAAATTGTTATATTTAAACAAGCTCTCTGTTGGATCTGCAACGGCTAGAGAGGTCATTGACATAATTAACTTTAAGATCTATAATTACGCCTCACGAGATTATTATGACATAACTCAGACTAGCATTATCAGTTGGAGGCGTGGCCGATACAGCTAAGTGGCAGGATAGGCAAGCCATGGATTCTGGGTTCAAATCTCGGCAAAGCTATATTACACTTCTTTTTTTTTTCAATTCCGAATTCCGAATGCTGTGCAAAATTATGAATTTATATTTTTGAAATGCTTAAAAAGTAAAAAGTTAGTCCCAATAATGTTTTATTACAGTAATAAACTTAAGGGTATATTTTAAGGGCAAAGCGTAAATTTTCACGGTATTTGGGAACAGTAAATTACGTCAAAACGCGGTAGCGAAAGAGTTAAATCAGGGTGATATGTACATTATATTCATTGAACAATATAAAAATCGCTTTTCTTACTATTCATGCTATGCATAAAATGGTGTGCAAAAGTGGCACTCAACCATATGTCTTTACCTGACATTGATTAATGCGCGTGTTTTCATTGACTTTGACACAGTGTTCAATACCGTGACGTAGTAAGGATAAGTATGCGGTGACATCGATGCCTGACAGGCATGTATGCTTCTCGAGTGATTGTGGCGAATTGAAGGCCTTATCTGTTGAACGAAAAGCATACGTAAATGATCAGATCCACGGTACTATATTTGAGAACTTTATCAAGTTTCAAAACCTAAAATGTGCCTCTCCAAGATGTTTATAGTTTTTTTTTTTTTTTTAAAGCGATGCCTTTTCCTTAATAGGCCAAACGATGGGCCGATCGGACGACATGATAAACATGGAATTCTAAGGATGAGTCAACCTATTGAAAAGTGTTACATAGAAACAACATTCATCCAAACCCCTACTCTCCGAACCTAACCCGCCCTCCCAAACTTCAACCCCTTGCAAATACGTTAATATGCCACGTACCACATCGTTCACATGTATTCTCCGGATGATTCACCATATGTCTTGCGAGTCGCCATTTTGTGGAAAAGCGCCGATGACACGTGGTACAGAAAAACACGCCGCTTGAGTCACGCACGTCCTCAAGGTTGCGGTCCATGAACCCCTGGATCTGATTAGATATAAATATAAACATATATACATGTTTGTACGTATTGTTAATACAAAATATAATATGTATGATTGCAAAACAGATAGACAGTGCTAGAGGTTTGACAGTTGACATTTGAGGACATCGGAACACACAAAAATAGGGTTTTACATTTCGATATAATTTCTCATTATGCTAACTCAATCAAGAATCCAATACAAACTCCACCAATTATTGCATTCAACCAGCCCTCCACCTCCACACGCATCCCTCCATCAAAATCGATCGGACCGACATAAAAAAAAGTTACGAAAATATCTACCCAACCATCCCTAAATTCATCCCTACATTGTCCTTTACTCATACCTTTATTTCTGCGTCAAAATTGCCACCATCATCCCCTTCTTCCCCATTATCGCCCTCCTCTTCTTCCGCTGCCGACAAATCTTCTATAGTAAATAAGCGTTCTAATTCGGCATCGTCAAAATCATTGCAATCCTTAATCACGTGGTTAGTCACATTTGGTTTGTTTTGAACACCACGTGACTTGATCACGTGTATTTTGTTGTGATCACGTGACGGCTTCGGTTTCGTTTTGTGGTGGATTTCCACGTGGATGGTCTGCCGCACTTTTTGGTTGATGTCATTGGTTGTTGAGTCACCGTCATTCTGTGATTTAAAATGACTAAAGAACATAATTAAGATGACAAAACTAAAAGTAGTTTCCCCAACACACCTTAAACAAATGCATTTTAAATTATGAAAGACTGAATCATGAACTTATTTGCGTTATAAAAATGTATAAAACCTACATCTATTTGGGCTGGGTCGGGATTGTATTCATCTTGCTGTGAAAAATCTTCGGTTTCATTTGTCAATGAATTAGCGTCTGAATTCACTCCATTTTCATTTTGACTAGAAATATAATCTGCAGGACTTTGTTCGCCAGATTCAGGCTGGGTATGGAAACTGTTTTCCGGTAAATTTGGAATATGATCTTCGGATAATCCATTTTCTTCATAGGAGGCCCGTCCATCCGAAGCTTTACTTTCGTTTCGAATATGACCATTCGAAATCTCCATGTCGTCTTGGCTCTCATGGTGACTAGATAAAGGCGTTTTGTTGCGTTGTTCTTCTTCTCCTTTGAGATCAGGGTCGAGCTTTATGACTTTTGATGCAGGTTGATCCTCAGAATCTAAAACAAGATGAAAAGGATTATAACTGTGTTTTAACGCATCTGCAAATTCTGACTTTGAAAAATACATGGCAATATCAGTCACTGTTTTTTATGTAGTTCGGTTTTTTTTTTTCATCGAGGCTATTTTATGGGTATCAGATAAAACTGACTCATTATTAATTTAAACTTAAAACTTTAAATTAAAGTCAGTAAGTACATGCCCTAATTTATCCAACTCTAAGCAAACGAAAATGCCGTTGCATTTGTATTCAGTTCGCCAACATAATCACATAAGATACAACCATTGCATAACTTACTATGGCTTTGTTTTCTTGTGTACCTCTGAACAAAGCTTTTTGAAGTAGGTATCGCATTTCTCAAATGATCTCGCATATGAGCAGCTAGGGCCTGTATGCTGTAAGCCTAAATACCAAAATAGCAAGAATTTGACATTTTAACATAGACACAGGAACTAGTGTTCACTTACTAAATAAAGAATTTTACTTTCAGCTCACGTCTATATATCTTAATTAGTGAAACAACAGTGCACTCCGAACAGCCCGAATTTCATGTTAATGCTGGTAATAAACTGGGTTTACCATACAGAATAATCATTTTTTCATAAATGGTTCAGTTTTAATTTACATTAATTCTGTTTGTAACACTACGAAATAGTTTAAAATTTCAAGAGCAAAAATTGTGCAAACCGTTATTTTTAGCACTATTATGTTTCGTCGACCAAATAACATGAGAGTATTACTCTAAATACATAATTTTGAAAATGAATCATGCTCTTTACCATAATTTCACTTACAATAAATCCACAGCGCCTGCACATTCTGGGCCCCGACTTATTCGCAGGCTGTGTAATACGCAGTTGAGACGGATTAGACATTTCGCGAATGGCTTTAGCCGTCGAACCATGAGGAAAAGGGAAGTCATTGGTTGCCTTTGTAGTTTTTGGTTGTGTAGATGGGTATTTATTCGTTGCCATTGGTATTGATACTGGGGTGGAACGAGGTAAATCTCTTGTGTTTTGTATCGGTGAAACACTATTTGCTGTGGAAGGAAATCCATTGGTTTTTGGCATTGATATTTGTGTTGGATGTAATAATTCTTCTATATTTCGTAAAGGTGACATATCTGTTGATGTGTGTGGTTTCGAGTATGAGTCTATGGTGGTTAATACAGGTGTGTGAAATGGTTCGGAATGGTCAGGATTTTCTTGTTCCGAATGCTTCCTGGGTGATTCCGGACCAGGTGGCTGTTCCGAATGGTCCGAATGGTCAGGAAACGCTGCAGAATTTGCTTGACTTTCGATTGTTGATTCGGGGCTGTCTGTGCGTTCCGAATGGTCTTGTGTGGGTGAGTGAGTCGAGTGCGGGAGGTGTTCCGAATGCGTTTCCGATATTGGTATGGCAGCTTCTTGTTCCGAATCCTCGTCTTTTATGTCAGTATCTATGAAATGTGTGTTTACACAATGTTATAGTGTTAATGTTTCCTTTTATCTTACTTTAATCATATTTACTTAATCGAATGATAAAAAAAATAATCGCTTCTACACCCAACATCACTTTAAGTCCTAGCTTTTTTTCATTTAAAAAAGTGTTTAAAACTTATAAATCGACTAAAAGAATACCTTTCTCATTGTATGAATCCATTTCGTTTGCTCCGTAAACGCCCTTTGTCGTATTCATTCGTCGTCCTAGACATGCTGCCAAAGTATTAATTTTATTTTATAAGAAAACAGTATATTCATAATCATTATTTTTGTTTGGTTATGTGAGTTTAAGCCGTCGAACGGTAAGAAATACAGCCTTTTTTTCTCTCTTTTTCAAAGTTTGAAATCGAATAGCATGAAATAGACATTCGCTCGCACATCTGCATATATTTCAATATTCATATTGCTAATTGTATAATTGTCAATGTCACAACTGTTAGTTCGTGATTATATTACTTATTATATTGAGATCTGGCTCCCATTAAGAATTCAAATTAACAAGTATTCAGTGAACACGAACAGGCCCCAACGCCCCCAAAGTCGTTTTCGAGTATTTCAACAGTCTCTATGACCTCCCGTTCAAAAGTTCTAGCCCGTACAAGCTCAAGTCTTGAAAAACCGCTGTTTTGGCTATTGTAGCCAATTTGACAACTTCCGGTCAGGTGTTTTTGACCGAAATGGCCAAAAGGCACATCTACGGACCAAGACCTTTCATTTGAGCCTATAACCAAGTCTCTATAACCTTCCGTTCAAAGGTTCTAGCCCGTACAAGCTCAAGTCTTGAAAAACCGCTATTTTTGGCTATTTTGGCCAATTTGACAACTTCCGGTCGGGTGTTTTTGACCGAAATGGTCAAAAGGCACATCTACGGGCCAAGACCTTTCATTTGAGCCTATAACCAAGTCTCTATGACCTTCCGTTCAAAAGTTCTAGCCCGTACAAAAAAGTATGACGGACAGACGGACAGACGGACAGACGGACGGACGGACGGACGGACACCCCAAACCTATAGGCCCCCAACCTTTTGGGTTGGGGCCTAAAAATGTTGTTAAGAGACAAAGCATGAAATATAGTCACATAATCAAAGACCTAGAAATAACCATCTAAATATTTGTCATTTATTATTATTTCATTATTATGATTGCCTTACTCATTATGTTGATGTTTGGATCAGCACTCTGGCCCAGTTTCTTTGCATAGTGCGGTGCATACCAAACCCTCAGTTCGGTTCCTATGGCAATCGATCGCGTTGCTATGAAGTAAATATCGTCTGCCATTTGAACGGCCATCAGATTCTGCTCCTGTTTTGACCTACATAGACAGAAGGTCAAGACTAAAATTGTATCATCTGTTAATGGTTTCGCTGTTTTGTGGAGGGAGGGTGCTATTATTCGGAAATGAGGCAATCTATAAGATAACTGTGCAGAGCCCATCTTTGAGGAAGAATTTTTCCTAGCGGTCTATACATCAACTGTAATATCATTATTAATATTTCTGTTTACTTCTCTTTTTTTATAGAAAATGCCTTAATGAGACATTTGCTCATAGAGCATTTTCAAAGGCAAGGATGAAAAGAGTTTTGAATAGGGCCTGTCAACGAGTAGGTAAACTGGCTGGTTAGGAAAGGGTTCTATATATATATATATCTATCCTAAACCCCATTACCTAGCGGTCTGTATAAAACACATCCAATTGCAGCTCCATTCATCTGATGTGTCTAGCGTCATTGATTGGCCATTGGTAGAAAACACCTGTAAATTGATTAATTTAATAGCCTTAATGCACAAAGGTATAATATGAATCATTGGACAATGATGCACAAGCAATGGTAAATGTCAGTAATTTTACTTTTAAGTCATAAGTCAGAGTTCAATTCATTCACGCATTTTTTATCAGATTCATGTTAGTATCTCTTTTTTTTGTTGCCATACACACTTCAATTTGAAAACAAAATGTAAATATTTTAATTGTATATAATGTTGTTCTGATTATGATGGATATGATTTTTATAGCATGCTCGACTATTTGTCAATTTTACACATTTTCATCACATTAAGTTTTCCAAGAACAAGTGCCAAAACTCCATACCTTTAATACAAATACATCTTTGGTATGTCCAACTTCTCTTTGACTTCTAGGACTTTCGAATGGTCCCAACTTGGTTTTGCCCTCGATCTTGTCTTTGGCTACCACTGTATAAGAAGCTGGATCTATGTATTCGATCAACTCGACATTGTGTGGCAAAGTTAATCTGGCTCTGCAATGAACATTCATTGATTGCTTATAATAAGTTGCTATACTTTCAATGGGCACAGGATGGGAATCTGACATGACAAAAATGATTCGTTGAAACGCCGAATCGAATTGTTTTCTTCGAGCGTCATATCTAGTCAATATTGTTTTTTTTTTTCAAGTATTCAGGCAAAGTGACATATTGCATACTTGCTGATATCAACCAACTATGAATCATTGATATTCTAAACATGCCTATTTAAACTGAATGCGATTTCTGTAGAAAATACTTATAAACACAGATATTTACATAAAACACAGATGTAGACAAAATCGAGTTTGCTTCATGTATGTCTACACGTTAATAGATATGTATAACAACTTATTGTTATACTTAAAATATGAAATCATACAAGCAGCAATATTATGAAAAGATGTGCAAAAAGAAGGTAAAGATACTCTACCTAGACGTCGGAGACACAGACGAGTCAGTTTGTAACAACTCAGGACACAACTCTGTTAAATGCGACTCTCCACAAATATCACATCCTGTAAAATATGTAACAAATTAAAAGCCTGATAATTTGATAGAGCAAGTAAAAAGCAGGGTTAAAAATATTATTAGATGATACGAAAGCTATAGGACACGTCGAATCTAAAGACCATTCTCTTTCATATAAGGACTTATCCATAAAAAATAATTTACAATCACTTTAAAAACTTAAAAGGAATTGAAAATATTACCTCCGTAGTCAATATCTGGCAATTCTGTCATTATCATTCTTGATTCACCTAACGTCTTGATATAGTCATTTTAATTGGACTGCAACAAAAGAATACATTTAAGTGCAAGAATCATAGCATTTGACATTTTTAGCATCTGATTACATGTATAAGAAGCATGGCATTTTTTTTCAGATTGAACCCTACATGACGGTTACTTTCTATTGAATTTGTATTCCAACAAAGAAACCCATTCTATTGGTTTACAAAATGGGATACTTTAAGGCATATTCACCGGTTAAGATATCCATTTGGAGCCCATATTTGAGTCTCTATGCCTCCGTTTCAGTTCCGTTTTTAATAACGCAAATTACTCAAGGTAATTAACTGGAACTTTACAGAAATTTATTAGAATATATACATTAATATAAACTATTTTACAGCCTATTTACAATTGACGTTTTGCAGTAGGTCATCCTACTGAATACTGACAAATTGTTACCCTATTTATGGTTTGCCGATTTTTTTTTCAAAACTATGACACCTGAACGATACCTTTCCATTCTCGAGATAGTTAGTTCATATAAATATTACAGGAGGATGGAACATAAGATAAAATAATTCTTGCGGACCACTGTCCGCCATCTTTAAAATTGACCAATCACAAGCTATTTTTTTTTTCAATGTTTGGGGGAAGTATCTAGGAAGTAAAATAGCTCCTCCAATCACATTGCTTGAATCCCGATTTGTTTGGGGGACGTTACTATGCTGTAACGTAGAGTGGTGAAGAGAATGAAGAATAAAGTGGTCTCGAAGAATACGACTCGAACAAGTGTGTGTTTCAAACACGCTATAAAACATTTAAAGGTATATTGATCTATTTCGGACATTCAAAAGCGTCTCAGTGGTTAAATAAGCTGAATATTTGCAAACAAAAATGTGAGTTAAGTGCTATATCCATATCCACAGAACTAATCAAAATATCCAAATGGGCGATAACACAATAAGTTTAGTATTTTGAGGATTCAGGCAGAAATGCTATGCATTACTGTGTAAACGATATTTATCCCATTACTTGTCTTTCAAAATACATGCTTTCATACCATGCATATATTGAATGTGAGAATTAAAAGTTAGCTTGTTTACTTTTTATAAACTGGTAATATCGCTCATTTCTATTTTGCAGAAGGGTATTTTCTTCAACCAAAATGGTAATTAATACAGAAAACAGAAGATTTTGGTGTTTCGAATAAATACGATTTATTTACATTTGATAATGATAATGATAATGATAAATGATAATGATAAATGATAAATGATGTTTTATTCACCATATACATGCAAAATATACAAACATTTACAATTTCTAATCAAATATAATGGGAATACGTCACGAGATTATATATTGAAGGGAATTATAACACTCTGTCAGTCAAATCTGACCGAACCCGAAGGGTGATTTCAGATTTGGCTGACAGAGTGTTATAATTCACTTCAATATATAATCGAGTGGCGTGTTCGCTTTATTACATACATTCATAATGCATAATCTATTTAAATACATTAATTTCGTTATTATAAAGCAGTTGGCCACGTTAGCTCAGTCGGTTAGAGCGTTGGACAAGCACATTTTTGCGTCATTCGCACTTTACAACGTTTGTTTACATTTTTTGATCATTAAAAACTCATTTATTTTTGGACAAAAACATCTAAAATTTGATACATGACAAGATTATTCTGTATTGTGTATGATTTATTCATAATTTTACTAAAATCATAGTAGAAATGTGATCATTGAGTTCGATTTGCAACACATGTATTTGGCTAATTTTCTCGAAATTTAGAGATGCAACGGGTGCCCAGGTTCGAAACCAAGTAAATGTGTTATGAAAAAATATATGTTTCTGTCATCATACAGCCTTTAAATGACAACTGATGATATATTTTGATAATAACTACAAGATTTATTAACAAAGTCTTTACTTTTGATGAAGAAATAAGTGTTTTTGCGACGTTTTTGTGTGGTTGTCAAGCTGTCAAGGCGGAACAGTGGACATTGTTATAAGCTTGATAATCAGAAAATTTTACTCACAAGCAATAGCAATTATTAATGTATATTATAAATAAATCATTATTTATTTGATATTTCATACAAAAATTGTAAAGGGAAAAAAATCAAGCCCAGACGAGGCTCGAACGCGAGACCTCTGGCACCGCAAGCTGACGCCTACACCATTGGGCCACGCTGTGTTCGTGCAACTTGCATTACTTATTAACATAGTTATAACAATCGATTTATCGATTTTTAAAATTGCAAATAGAGATAGGCGTCGCAGATGCTCAAACATAACTGCTTTCATCCATATGGTGCCATTCTTTGATAAAATACGCTCAAAATCGTTTCTTTCACTAACTACTCAAAACGTAAAGTTGACGCAATTTGACGTAAAGTGGGCGATAAGTCGAAAACGAGGCTATAGTGAAGACGATAGGAATTATCACACTCTAGGTTTTTTCTTATATGTTCTTTATACAGGTATGTAATAAAACTATATATGCGTATAATGGCGAAGGGTACTGACTTGAAGAAAAAAAATTCTCTTATTTTATGCCAGACCCATGTAAAATAAACTATATCTCCTATATTTTTAACACAGTTAAACCTTTTTTATCACAGTTTCAAACCAACATTAAACTTAATATAAACAATGAATATACACTTTATTTTTTTAAATAATTGTTAACTAAACGTAGCTTTAAGCGTTTTTTAAAGCAACTAAGAGATTTAGATTCTTTTATACATTTAGGGAGATCGTTCCATATATCGATACCATATTTCCCAACTAATATTTCCCTAAGTTTTGTAGACACTTGTGTATAAAAGAAGTCATTCTTGCGCCTTGTATTATATTTATGTATTTCCTTATTTTTAACAAAATTTACTTGAATATTTACTGGTAAACTACCTCTATTTGCCTTATACATCAATATGTACGTTAGCAACTCTATTAAGTCTTTTAGTTTCAGTATTTTGAATTTCTTAAATATACAACTTGTATGATCATGATAACCAACATTTCCAATTATTCTTATAACTCGCTTTTGTAGTAGTACTATATTGTATAAACGATGATAATATGTGTTACCCCATATATCATTACAATACGTCAAGTAGGATAAGATAAGTGCTTTATACAACACAAGAAGTATATCATTATCAACCTTTTCTTTTATTTCAAACATAACACCAACTGCTTTAGCTATCTTTATACCTATATGTTTTATATGAACACTCCAGTTGAATTTATGGTCTATATAGACACCAAGAAATTTAGTGAACTTAACTTTTTCTAATGTAATGCCATCTAATTTAATATTAATTTCTCTTGTGTTTTTACTACCAAACACCATATAATTTGATTTTGATACATTTAACGATAATTTGTTTACTTTGAACCATTCAGTAAGCTTTTCTAACTCACAATTTAGGACTTCAACCAAACTCAAAAGATTATCACCAAGACAAAAAAATATTAGTGTCATCTGCAAATACTATAAAACGTAGCAACTTGGAAACTTTACACATATCATTTATGTAAATAATAAATAAGAGCGGACCAAGGATTGACCCCTGGGGTACACCACATTTAATACATTGTTTAGACGATTCATGATTATAATAACTTACATATTGCTTGCGGTTGCTTACGTAACTATCATGAAATTAAGATGTATGATTGAGAAGCCATGTTTTACAGAATTGCGAATATCGTATAATTGTTTATGTGATACATATTTTGAATGACATGAGAGACTCATACTGGTCTGTATAATACCATCATATTCATCATAATCTTCAAATATTTGTTTATTTAAAGTAACATCGTCAAACTCCATACATTTATCAGTCAATAATTTCAAATCTTCATCAATGATATACAAACATGCTTTAAGTTCATGTTTACTCAAAGACCAATACGGCAATTCTTTATTTGTACATTCTTGACAAAACCATTTATAATCACTTTCACCTAGTAAACTCCAACTTTCTTTGCTTAATTTTTCACAGATACCGTGATACCATTCGTCACATTTATCACATTGAATAGGTAATTTTGTGTAATTGACTTGTTTGTTACACAACTAACAAATATGTTTTTTAGTCATTAAAATTAATGTCTATATTTATATCTGAGTGATACATTATATAAAAAGTGTCTTAAAGTTCAATTCTTCGATAGATGTCTTTCACAGATTTTGTAAGTCGTTCATGCTTTGGATTTTCATCACCCTGTCGTCCAGTAGTTTCACGAAGATTCGACAATTGTTCGTCCATGTCCCTTGGATCTTGCCATCTGACCTCATCAGTCGTGCTTCACGTGCAATCTCAGAATTTCTTTTAGTTAAATGTTCATTGATGTATATCCTTTGGGCATTTTTGGATTTCGTCGCGAGTTTTCTCCGGTTTCTGATTATCTTTTCTCTAACTATTCTGTTAGAGAATCTGATAATACAAGTCTCTTTTTGTTCTTTCCCTTTGGAAGTGTGTGGCTATCCGTGATATCATATCGGTTGATATGAAATTCAAGCTTGTCTTTCCCGAATTTTATGAAATTGTCTATCATAATGTCTTTATAACGGGCCGCCCACTGTTCCTTGCCATCCTCGTCTACTTCAGATTGTTTACTCAGCGCATTGTATGGTCGCAGAATATGCAGTCCTGTAATCACCAGATTATCCAGTTTTGAGTATTGTTCATGTTGGTCGATCATATCCTCAATGTTCACT
>LQRL01074490.1:10150-20726 GCA_001703475.1 Hydroides elegans
TGAGAGCCTCTGTGTTGTTAGTTATCTTATTATAAGCAAATTTAATCTGATGTTTTGTTCATTGCATCGACTCGCATAACAGTGTTTATGTCATTGAAAAGTAGGTCAACGCACACATTACAATGACGCAATATAACAACAAAAACACCATACAACAACAGAGTGCAAATGACTTTATAGGTCGAAATTCATGGACATAAACAACCATTAACAAAGGAAACATACATCGATCGCCAGTCAGAAAATCGACGTGTGGCAATGTCTTTGAGAAAATGAAGTCAAATATAGATCGTCATGAAATCCCTCCTTGGTAAAGGCAAATATATCGGGCTTATGGCCTTGGCAATGTGCCAGAGACCTTAAAAAGGCGCGGGAAAACGCACTGCGTATTAATATAAGGCACGATATATTTACGCAATACAGCCTTGGGCTTTTCCCTTGTTCTCCTTCATTTCTAAGGACGTGCTCCACTTTTTAGCTAATGTTGAAAATCCATGTTTTGACTCCGTTATCATTCATCTCATGTCCTCAGTTACCATACTGGATGATCCTTTTGGCATTGAGATACTTTGGATAACCTTTGCGTGTTTACTTTCAATGTATTTGTGCTCGTTTTATGTCTTGAGCAAGGCTGCTCATATCAAACTCATATAAATGTCTAGTTCATGAATTCAAGAATAAACTTTATTTGTAAGTCAAGACCAAGATAAAAAAAGTTAATCTATATTATATTTTTTCCATAATCATGTTTTGATATTCATACAATTACAATACGTCATTGGGTAGAATATTTTGTTGCCACTTTGTACGCTGGGCCAATGCCATTGGACAACATTGTTTTGTTGCTATCCGCTGTTTTTGTAGTAAACATTGATTCTTGAAATAATAATATATTCGTTAATAACAATCACTTAAAAGACCTCTAAAGCAATGACCGTTATAAAAAAAAGTCAATATTGAGAATTCTTGATAAAATGAGCTTGTAAATAGAGTTCTGATACTCTCTAGCTAGTCCGTAGCAACAAATGAGATTCGATTACCATAGAACCTTGGCTGCTAATTTCTTTAAGTGAACTTACAAGGTTAGCTCAGTTGCCTTTCTTTGTTCGAAAATAAGAAAAAAGAAAAAGAATCGAGCAAATCTTCGGGACAAATTAGGTCATTTGGTCTTCTGAATTAAAATTTTTGCTTTAAATTGGTTTAAATTTGGGTCAGATTGAAAGAAGTAAAGAACACTGAAAAAAAATGTATTTATTTGAGCTGATAAGTTAATGATTAGCAATAAAAAGTGGTTGTAATAGTAAAATGGTGTAAACAATACTCCTAGGAGGTAACAGAGAATGAAATACTGATCCATTGCCAAAAACACATCGTATCTTGACCCGGAGAGAGGTCCATGTTTTGTTCAAATTAACAATCGAAAGAAATTCTCTCGGTAGGAACCAAAAAGATATATACCGTAATTTTCCGCGTATAATACGCACCCGCGCATAAGGGCCTGTTCACACGGGACGCGGCAGGCGGCAATATAATTATATGCTCTTTATAGACTCTGCCGCAAGTTCTATAAAGAACATATAAGTATATTGCCGCCTGCCGCGTCCCGTGTGAACAGGCCCTAATACGCACCCCGACTTTTGTCCTCAAAATGTCAAAATATTCATATTTCCGGATATAATACGCACCCCGAATTTGAAAATATTGTTGCTCTATTTTTCGCTTAATTTTCAGTTTTGAACATATGAAATAGATATCCCAATTATAGAGAATCCTCGAAGAATCGATTTTTCATTAATGGTAGAAATTGTTTTTGTTAAATATGCGGCATTATGTTATTACCATATATGCAAATGATAGGCCGATATACTACCCAAGAAGAAACCTATATGAAAATATTCATGTCCGATGTTTCCGTGTATAATACGCACCCCGACTTTAGGCCTGATTTTCGAAGAAAAAAAAAATGCGTATTATACGCGGAAAATTACGGTAATATCTTATTTCTTTTGCTTATGCACAGTCATGTACATGGCGCTTTGAGTTCGTGATTGATTAAGATAATATAATGGCGGATATGATACATAATAATTCATTAAATCATGTAGACATCTGCTGTACATAAAAAGTTTTCCAAATATTAAATAAAAATTCATGATAATTAAGATTGATCCTAACTATATTCAGACACAAACTGGGCCAAACTATTGTCCATAAATTGTCATAATCGCATCTTATATAACGCCCGTTGTCAAAGACGAAAACAACTTACGCAAGGTGTTAGTTCCGTCACAACTCACCCTCTTGCGAAAGGACCAAGCCGTCCTAAGTCACACCCACTAAGGGATAATAACAGGGATTCTTCACGGATGCTCCTTAACTTAGTTAGTAAGGCTATACACGCCATCTAAAGGCGTATAGGCGTCGTTTGTTTTAAATGTAAAGGTGTTCGTTCCTTGTGCCTTAGTTCGATGTAAATAAAAATATTGTGTCGAGGTGCGCCGAAATAGCGGTATCGGGACGTTATTTCGAAGTTATTAGTTATAATACAATATGTATAACTTTGATATCTCTGGGTAGAATAGGTACGCAAAGACACGCACTGCTTATGAGGTAACGGGCACTTAATTATTGGATTCTCACGTTATATAAGGGCGGACTCTGTGGTCATTATGGTGGTATGTGGCTTATAATATTTTGTGGATGGTGACTATGATAGGTGGGACGAATTATCACATTTCGCGGGGAATTCGATTTCGTTCAGTGTTGACGTGTGATATGTGTAGATTGTGACCCCTTCTTTTCCTGGCAATATTGAGCAAATCGCTGCTCCGGTCAGTGAATTGCTCTGAAATCCTAAAGCGTCAGCTAGGGTGTTATTGACTATAGACTGACTGCGGGTAAACAAAACTATAAATAGTCCTCTGGCCGGACACCCATTCGCCTGCGAAGACTTAGGAATGATGGAGTCGGCTCGTGGTGTTCCATGTGAGCTATTTGTGCTTTTAGTGATGAAAGAAAAACTATTCAAGTTCTGGTTTATCGGCATACTTTCGCACTCATATTTAGTGATATGAATATTTAAAATTATGTTATTTTCTGACACAACGCAAGGATCTTACAATCGACACACTCACATCAATTCTTTCTGACACAACGCAAGGATCTTACAATCGACACACTCACTTCAATTCAGACTTCCAGCCTTGTCATAAGGACTGCTTCTGTCATTCAATTTCATTGTTATTATTGTGCTTCGATGTTCTCGTTTGATTGACGAAACAAATCTCTCTATCGCTCATGTTGTCTCATGGGATCGAAAACTCAATTTTACGAACCCACCCAGTCATCACTCTTTTTTTTTTTACGTTTTTGTATCCCTATGGAGTCACAGTACTGGTACTACTTCTTTGTTATGACGTCAGTTGCACCCTTTTGTGACGTCATAATTGGGTCAAGTATTGATGTAAAATCAAAGCACCAACTGAAACTCATTACACGTAGTCAGACAAGTCGTTAATGACGTCAGTTAACTTGAACGTTTCTTTTTTACCCTCGGCTACTCTTGAGTGATTTTCTCCAGGTTTTAAGAGAATCATTTTCTTCTAAGTGCTCCGTTGTATTTTACGATGTCTGGAATCCGAATTGCGGAGGTTAAAAAGTATGTGGGATTTTGTGAAGAAGCGGAACACATTTTCACTAGGGTTACTAAGAAAGTTTTATTTTGAAAAGGACATTTCGTTCACTTAAACCGGTTTGGTTCCTTAAGACAAAAAATATAAATAACACTCTGAATCTGCAATTACTTCATCGAGATGTATGCTACTTTTCGTTATATATTTGCTGGAACATCTAAAATACCCAACATATTGGCACAGTCATATCCATTGGTTGTTTTGACAAATTGTTTATGGCTGCATCACCCAAAATGAGTTATATGAAAGGAAGGAAACACCTGATTTCAGGGGCATCAGGATCCTACCGCAATCCTGTAGGCCTTCAACCGTAAATACGAGAATCGAGAGGTGCTGGGTACGGAGTCACGACGTCAACAAGACTTCGATTGCGCTTTGCTAAAAATAGCATCGCGTGGCATGACTTTTCTTTCTTTTACTGGACCAGCCTCTGGATTGAGGGACATACCCTTGGGACGAGACGTCATACGCTATTTTGAATGATATTATTATGAATAAGGCTGTAAATATAGAATAGTAGGTCATAAACAATGGCTTAAAATTGATCCTGATAGATGAAAACATGTTTACTATTTGGCTACTATACATGTACACATGTTTTGATATTGTTTTATGGCGGTGCAAATACATCTGTTCTGGTTCGATTCACACTTTGGGGTTGATTACCCAAGGGCACAGTTTTGTTTACAGTTATCCATCTATTTATGATAGGAGGCAGCTATAGATTTGATCGGTTCATTGCTCTATGCGGCCGTCCGTAGCCCATATATCGCAATATTTTTAAACAGTTTGGAGTGAAATATCTCTTTGTATATTATGGGTCAATCTATGGCAATCAGTGTGAAAATCAGGGATCCAATTTTGAATAATCTAGTGATACTTGTATTTTGCATTATTAAAGTTTAGAAACATTAATCCAATCAACGTATCACGACTTTGGTTAAATAACTGGATATTGTAAAAAAAATATGCAACTAAGATTGTTGTATTTGAATGTAATGTGTTATGTTCTACAAAACGAACACAAGAATATCTCATTTATAATTCATTATATAGGGGCCAATGCTCTCTCAATACATTTGTATTTTCATAAACGACAACATCAACCAACTCGTTACATTCAAAACACCTTCATCATAGCTTTGCATCATAAGCGCCACATGCTCAATCATACAGCTGATCGGGAAAAGTAATTGGGTCACAATATCGGCAAATGATCAATACGTGATTGATTCTTTTGCCCCGTAATCTCGTGAGGGTATATATCGTGTTTTAGGTCACGTTTATGGTAAAGATCCGATTGATGTTTTTGTAAATATAGATAGCAAGGTGTTGATATTTTCCCCATGTATTAAAATTAGGAGATGATTTTTTTTTCATTTTTGTCATACATTATTACATGAATATTCGTTACAATCACACTAATAAAGACGTGTCATTTCTAAACAAAAGTACATTATTCCCAATCAGTACATTCTTGGTAACAATGGAACTGCTATTCAAAGGTAGGTTCTAAAAGAAAGGTGTTATTTCTACATAATAAATGTTGTTCTTCAAAAACGTAAGACGAGATGACACAGTAGCAACGTTGAATGCAACAGGTTTGGAAAGAAAAAGAAGACATTTAATGAAGTTAAAAAGTAATTCAATTTTAAAAATAGGTATATTAATCCAAAAGTATATAAATTCAAGCTGTATAAAAATATTGTTGCAATCATAATATTATTCTAATCCTTTGATGAATCTAGGTAGATCTATTCTTTTAAATGACATCCTTTACGTCAGAGAAACGCCTAGATCAATCGAAGGTGCTTTCAAAACACATCAATAGTTTACTCTGACATGACATTAGAATAAAACGGGCGTTCAAGAGAACAAAGAAAGAAAATCCACAAATGATGTTTTAAGTTTGAATTTACTTTTCTGTTCCTTCACATGTTTAAATAGTTCTATTTTTCTGTTTTCAGTCTTTCCAGGGCAGTCAAGGAAGAGCCTATTTATTCAACTCAGTGTGAGTTATATTTTGTTATCAAACTTTATCTAAAATTAATCAAATTATAAACTGTGATACTGTAAATTTATTTTTTTGTCTTACATATAAGAGCGAACAGGGGGGCGTGTGCCGGATGCGCCCCCATCTAAATCCGCGCCAGATGCATTAAATCAAAATGATAAAATTAGATAATTATTTCACGAATAGTGAGGCATCATTCTATTTATAATGTTCAAGAATAGTATTAATATGTTTATAATAATGATATTCTAAATTTAGCCCTCGGCTATTATCTTTGACATTTCAGTGACTAACATAATTGTTTCATCTTGTAATAAATAGACTAAGTTGTTAAAAAATATGTATTTTTGTGAAGCAGTAGTCAAATGATGTCCAATTAAATCCCTATATGGATGTTTTTGCATGTTTTTTTTTTTTATATTTAGATAGTAACTGCCAGAAAAAAGGATCCTACCCAAGGTTCCCACATGCAGCCTACACAAAGACACAAACATGTATCCTGATGCGGAATACGACTTTATATGAAGATATAGATTTTATATGAATTTTTATATGTTTATTTTCAGAATAATTTCATTTGCATGCAACAACTATGTTTTTCCCGAATATTTCTGTGAACGTGATTTCGTTTCGATTGGATCCCTACTAAAGTGATTTCGAGATGGTTCCATACTCAGAAGAAATATATCACTTTGTTTATCTCTCGTATACCCACCTACGAACTCGTAAAGATAGTGTTTACTATACTGTATTTTTGTTCCTTACCTTGATTTGTTTATTTATTTTTTTCGACCGACTTTCCCGTTATTTTTAGAAGCTCAGCAAAATTGGATAATAGCCGTTCTGAAACAATGCCGTAAGTGAACGGATGGATACTTAGGATTTAGTTGAAAGATGGGGGAGGATTGGTTTATCTAAATACTTCATTCGTTGATAAATATTGCTATTTGTCGTTTGCTTCCATTCTGTAAGGTTTGCGTTTACCCAAACAAATGGAAAAAGAAATAAAATAAAATTCGGGCCTTAAAGCAGAGCCAATAAATTTCTACCCGGATTTGCAATAGATCTTCATGAAATAAGGAATATATTTAAATTAGAAAACATATCCTGAATCTAAACTGTACTTTAAACTATTTTTCGTAATTTGATTCAATGACATTTTAATCGATTAGTTAATTCATTGAAACAGATGCTTCATTAGTGCATATTGGTTCCTTAATGACTGTAACATACCAGGCCAACCGTTCATCAAAGGTATAAACTGATTTTGAAAAAGAACGCTAGAATTACGTTTTATATAAGGATCTAATGTTATCTGTATAGTAAATCCGATTTGTCGTGCAATTTATTTTAACATATTTAAGAGAAATGGATACATATAAATTAATCCGTTTGACACCGTTTAACGCTCGCAATGTTACAAAATAGTCTTAATGGAAATAGTCTGCAAATATTTCATTCGTCTTGTCGCACCTGCAAAGTGGCGCAACAAGCAATAATGGCGCAATCAATCTTTGTGAACAATTAATTGGTCTGGCTGTTACATTGATTTTGTCCCAAGTTGCTCAAATGGAAATAAAACAGTGGGGGTATATATATATTATTAATGGATGAAATTCATGACGATTGCATGGTAAACTAAATACATGGATGAAGTGATTAGAGTTACATCAACCCGATTGTAATAATAAACACGGGTTAAATATGTATAAGAATATTAGATATACATTGTAATATGCAGGTGAATCATGTGCGTTTTAAATATATCCCTTGGTACTTGGTTATTTATAGAAATATAAGTTCATCAGTCCATCAGATTCCTTTCCCTCTCCGGAAATAAGTTGTCCCTCCATGTTTTGTTTTATTGTCACCATTAAGAACCACATACCCATTGCCCTTTCACTCCGAACCTCATCACGTATTCAGAGTCCGCAAGTAGCTTGGCGCAATAATTTCTCCTTCAACCGGAAGAAACCTCTCCAACTTGTCTTCCGGTCTCTTCAGTGTATTGTGGCAGATTTCTGAAATAGTGCTTCCTTATCTCACTCGTTTCACTATATGCCATTGCTAAGTCCGGGTAAAAGGAGTGCAATCGTTATGTTGCGGGTCCTTTTCACGTTTCAATATAGAAAACCATAAACTATTTGCACCTATCATCAACTAAATGCGCTGTTTAGAGTAAAAATTCTAAAATACAAATTATGTCTTTCAGTTATACTTTACGCTGTTGCACCGCAAGGGCCTGTTTTCACGGGAAGCGGCAGGGAGGGCAGTTCTTATATGTTCGTTTTAGAACATAACGAAAAATTGACTACAAAGAATATACAAAGACCTACAACGAACCGCTGCCACTCCTTTCCGCTTCCCATGAAAACAGGCCCTAAATCATAACTATTATGATGTCGTCTGAATTGAAATTCATAGTATTCTATTCTCCAATTACTTGGTAGTATGGTACGACCTTAAAATGAGATGGGTTCCAACGCAACTGTCTTCAAGTAGGAGCATGCCTTATGCCACCACCACCACCCTTGAGTAACATTATAGGATATGCTTCTTTTGCCCCTATTCATTCTACTTAACGCTCCACCCGGCGACTTCTTAGCTATAAAATCCCATTTGCTCATGACATTTCTACGAATAAGCTAGATGCTCTAGAAACGCGACTTGTTTGCGAGCTTCATTTGAGTTATACACTTGAAAGGATGCAAAGAAATCATAAACGAAATACTCGTTTGAAGAGATTCTCATATTGTAGCCCCGGATCTAAGGGCATCATAACAATTACTGATGACGTCAGAATACGCAAAAAAAACCAGCTTCGCATCTTTAAAGGACTTTTGATCCGTATGAATTTTTACGTCTGAGTAGGTTAACTTTTTTGTTTTGCTTTTCGATGGATGTTTGTTGATAACAAGTGTTTTTGATGAAGACAGTTGTTCTCTGTGTGAAAACATTCGCTTTCTATGGAATTTTTGATAAAGAGTATTCTTTATTGCTCATCCTTTTATGATGTTGGCAATATGGCAAGACAGACATGAAGGGTTTCTGTATGGAACTTTTAATTGTCGATAGTCGGCACACCCTTCAACTAAGATGAACAATTATTTGCGTCAACTTAGCCTTTAAAGAACTTTACTTCATGTGTTATGTGACAATTTCTTTGAGTCATGCACTCGGAACAAATGCAATTCGAGAAGTGCCTAGCCCTATCTCTTTCTGTGAACTTTGCATACTCATTCCAGCGTGATTAAGTTTCTTTGTTATGTTGCAACTGGTCTTTTTATGTCACATTTTTGTATTTCTGTAGCACTCTTTTAATTGTTTTTTTTTTACATGACAGTTAATTAATGATTTCTTGGAAGAGCTAGCGACTCATTTTACTCATTTCCTCACATTGTGATGAATTAATGATTTCATTTTGAACATCGAATATCATTCCATGTGAAGTCAATGAAGTAAGGCAGCACAGCAGAGATTTGTTCTTATTCCAAATTCAACGCGGTAATATTAAAATAAGAAATTATATTTACAGAACCTATGTTGTCCTGAAGTTAATAAACATGAGCAGATGTGTCAAAATCTAGGATGACGCTCCATTTTTCTGCTTCAAAACCAACTGCGACGCGTATACGTACCCATATCTAATATATATTCCTTAATAAAACTGTCATTAACAACCTTTTTATGCCCATACTTCAAACGGAGCCCTTGGCCTTATTTTTCTCCCGTTATTTGAGAAATGTCAGTAGAACAAGTTTCCTTTCATATCTTTTCTCTTCCCATTGATTAAGACCTTGCATTCTATAATTAATTGAACCGATCGCATTGCTTTCTTGTCGATAACTGTGAGATATTAATAACCCAACGGGTTTTCGATCACTTGATACCTTTATGAAAACATATATATGGGATACATCATCAAGGTTACCATGTGTCTTAACGATTTACTTGTTTCAATATTTCTTGTGGAGTTGATATGCAGTGCGCTTATACACCTCTGCGAGACTACGACTGCTGCGAAATCGGTTTTTATATTAGATTAGGCCGCGTTCATGCAAACGAAAGAGCTCGGATAAAAGCACGAAACCTAATATTTTCGAAAGCCACATTTGTATAAAACATAGCAATTTATCCCCTCTGTTCACGCAAAAATTTAGGATATTGTTTTGCGTGAACGCGCCTTTAGACTATTATTTGTCTTATTTTATTATTTACAAGATACCTATTGTGGTTAAACAGTATAAAAGTAAATATATAAATGTACCATACAGCACTTAAACACATGATGTATACTTGATAGCCCAAAAACAATTATCCTTCAATTACAAGAAATACAATCTCTATCATCGACAGATCGCTTGTTGAGAAACCATACATCAGTTTCATGATTTTCTTCCTCTTTTTCCTTGCATTTCTTTGACGTCAATGCGGTTTTGTGAAATCATCTGATACACACAAAACGACATACAGTCTAAGCCCAATTTTTTTTTGTAATCGAAAACTTGAAACCAGGGTCTTAACTGCCAAAGGACACGATCGGCAGTAAAAGTGAGATCATACCTGCAAAAACGTGTTTAGTCGATGAAACACGTTTTCGTGCGAAGTTTGTTATGCGCCTTCGTATGACCGTTCAGTCTATAAATGATGAATGTTTGAACACTGTTTTCTCACGAACGAAAAAAATTGCGATTATACGTTGCAATAATGCTTCAAAGCTTGTCACATAATATCATCATCATCATCATATTGTGTCTTTATGGTGCCATTATCTATATGAATATATTCAGTGACACCTTACAAAACTAAAACAAAACTAAAACATATGGATGGTAGTTTTCATCTACTCTGAATCCCTACCCAACACCAA
>LQRL01074492.1:0-10054 GCA_001703475.1 Hydroides elegans
ATGCCTTTTGACCATTGATTTTAAATCTACAAAAACTCATACCCCTTCGAGTTTGGGGGCGGTTGGGGCCTGTTCGTGTTTCACAAATACTTCCTTGTTATTACCTGAAATAAACCGAGTATATTGAGTATATTAATCGTGTTTCATAACATCAGAAAAGGGGGAGGGCGTTTCACAAAATTTGGCATTAACAAGAAGATGTCGTTTGCTCGAGAGGATACGGTATTTAAATGACAATTTAACGATTTGTTTGTAGCAAAAAATATGTTTCCCATGGATTTAATAGATTTTTTTTTTTGAAAAAAAGTGACTCCTAAAAAAATACATTTTAATTATTTCTTTCTTCAGCTTTTTTTTTTCGGAGCCGGTTCGGTGCGTTTGAAAAGTAAATGCTCAAATACAAAACCGATGGGCTATAACCCTTCCTGAAATTCGTTGAATTTTCGTTAATTACCTTTAATCTCACCTTTCACATCATATATTTAGACCCCTAAAATGACCCCAAATTAGTCTTTATTTTTAAAATCGGGACCCCAAATAAAACCTCAAATTTTTGTCCAGGCCACTTGAAACCCTGAATGCTCCCACGACTCGAGAAAAGGTTGCACAGGCGGATCAGTGGTAAAAAGTGAATGTAATCCATTCTCAATTTGATTTTCTAGGTGTGCGACAAGTGGAAAATGTGACAGCGGAACGCTATAAGGAGGTGATGCGCAACGTGCCACATCCGGGTAAATGTGAAACAGAAACATTGATTATTACTAGTAATGTTATGTAAAAAGAGACTACTATTCATGTGAAGTACATTTCTTAATCTGTTACATCGAAAATAAAATGTGAAATCGATATGAGATAATTTTAAAGATTTTTATGTTATTCAAAAACCGTGTTAAGTAGACATATTTTTTTTGTATAAAACTATTTTTACTTATGTCCACTCTTTAGTCGTTGTGGTCACCACCGCGCTTTACAACAATGAGACACAGCAGTGGAAGAAACGCGGAGTGACTTGTAGCTCCTTCAACAGCATCTCCCTCAAACCTCCTGTCACATCGTTTGCCATTAATAAACACAGGTAAGGGCAAATGTTAAACAAAGTAAAAGGGTCAAATATTGATAAATAAAGGTTGGTCGAAGGTAGAAAAATATAAATGATGATCGAATGTGAGATTAAAGATTAACAGTTATATACAATACTTACATGGGTTGCTTCTTTGATGCATTCTCGTGAAAACATTAAGTTGTCAAAATTATCATCCAATTATAATTGTTTTTGATTTCATCGACTGGCATGTCATACTTTTGAATATGCCCGATTATCAATACCTTGTAAATTTTGAGGAGAACAATTTGCCAGTAGAATTTCAGTATCTAAACACGTATGTTATAATTGATGAATTGATCGTTCTATATTTGCCAGCCGGATGCACGGAATTCTAATGGAAACAGAGCAATTCGCTATACATGTATTAGCCAAAAATCAGGTATTATTTATAGCTATGCACAATTTAAAAACAAATAGATTGTGAAATATGTTCATTATTTGTTGAAAGGTTAAATATTGTACTGTGAAATGATTTTGGAGTCAACATTTTGTACCAAGATTATTAGACGTTATATAAAAAGCGTCAGTCTATTTATAGAGACTTGAACATCAAGCACAATGTGTCATTTAAAACGAAATGATAACAAAGCCCTGAAACGGCAAAACAAAATTGAATACATACACGAAATGATATTTATTAACCATATAATATATGTTTTGTTTAAGGTTGCCCACGGTGTTCATTTTTCTAAACCTGCACAGGATGGAGTCGATCAATTCGAAAACATTCCTCATGAAATGAACGAGCAGGTAAATGGTTAATCGTTTGCCTAACAGATTTTAAGAATGGTTCAAGATATAATAAATGTATATTTAACATATTATAATTATATCAGCTAAACTACATTATTGATAAATAACCGAGACTCTTTTGCCAGAAATTGATTTACCTGACCAATTAAAAAATGCTTATCATGAAGTAAAATGATAAATGACAGGAAAAAGAATAATGAAAAAAAAAAAAGCATTTAAAACTGAAGTCACAAGGTGATTCATAAATGAACTATTTCTTCAAACACACAAAACAAACACTTTTACTTTGTACTAAAAAATGGAACACCTGTTTTTTTGCCTCCACAGAATATTCTGACCATCCGCGACAGCAGCGAATTAAATTTAATTAAAACCGTAATGAAAATGTGATAAGGAACCATTATTAATCAATATATCCATATTGAACCATCGTTTTATTTGTAACTAATTTCCACAGAATATTCCGATTATCCGGGATAGCAGTGCCGTCGTTTTGTGTCGTTCGCATTCGGTTCATACGATCGGCGATCATCACGTGTGGTATGGAACAGTAACGCATGCGTACTGCAATGGACAGATTAAGAACACGTTGCTGTATCATCACAGGTTAGTGTCGATTCAAAAATACCTTGCTATATCATCACAGGTAAGGGAGGCAGAGCGAATTTTTAGTAGGAAAAACTGACTGGATAATATGCAATGGGCAGATCAAGAACACGCTGCTGTATCATCACAGGTATTGAAGAGAAATAGCGTATATGGTTTAAGAAAAGCGGATGTATGGTATGTGGGTGATAGAGATTGTCTGCAAGGTGACAGTTGACAAATAAGAAAGTTTTAGGGATAAATTAAGCGTATTTGCTAAAAGACAGCGGAAAGGTCCAAGGGAAATATATTATTTATTCATATATTCATTACTGGTATATAATTTATCAGAGCGCAGGCCATTCCAATATAATCCATAAATCTGTAACCTCATAATCAACTTGTGTCGTAAATCCTATTCGGGAAGAGCTCAGGAATCTCAGCCCTCCCCTGCCCTAGTCTCAATATGTGACATATTGCTGCTTATCCTTAAGAAAGATAATAATGCAATGCATGACCCCTCAAACGCATACCACAGATGTCATAACTCATATATTGTAGTCCTAGTCTCCACATTTCTCGTCTATTGCAGATCGTTCCGCTCTGTTGGCGACGAGGCGTTTATCCAAGCGTTCGAAGACACGACTCTTCCGTTTGAAGACTGGACGCACGAAGCACATCTTCGCATGGCGTGGAACTATATTAGGGAACATGGAAAGGAGGCCGCCACACCGCTTATAAAGTGAGTGAAAATAGGTAGCGGAGATACGAAAAATCTATTATAAATAGAAAATGTTCAACAGTGACAGAAATGTAGATTGTGACTGATGTATGATAATGGATGAAATCCTACTTTTAACACGTAAATGATGAATTGATTTTTGCAAATTTATTAATTTTCCTATCCCCGTTGATTTAGGAATAATCAGTTATAAACTTGCGTGGTATTTTTAGAAGAATTTACTGCTGTTGTTTTCGCAAAAAAAATCTTGTAAAAGGCCGAAATATCGTTTAATAAGTATGGATTCATTCATAATTCCTGTTAGATATTAAATGAATATGGTTCCAATCCATGATATGGGTGGTATGATCATATATACCCTTTGTGTTCATCTCAGGTCCAATGTCGTATTTTACACACAAAAAAAAAACATTTTTGTTAATTTTATTTCACACAGATCAGGAATTTGGAAATACAACGAACAAAACAAAGACAAGATCAACAGGGGCTACCACGAAACGGTGACCAAATTTTACATCAACGTCATTCACGACGCACTATGTGCTAATAGTGGCCAGGCCGCAGACTCGTTTGAGGAATTTATTGCGCAAAATCCGCGGTTAATGGAACGACATCTACTGTTTGAATATTATTCCGATGAGCATATAAATCGGGCTGAGGCTAAGACAGAGTGAGTATACAACAAGTTATGATTATTTGAAATAAATGAGAAATAAAAGCTAGTTGATATTATAAATGCTTTCACTAACTGGTTCTACGATACCAGATATTTATATTTGATTTTTGAGCTTAATCAGGAATAAGAGTAACCTAACCTAGTGTTTTTTCATTGTATTTGAGTTTAAATTTAAATAAATGTTTTGGAATTTGTTTTTGAGAAAAACAGTCGCGTCAATGAGAACATGAGTTTATGTTTTCGTTTCAAAGTTCTTATTCGAATAATGTACCTTTCATTAAGACTATATGAATTACATGTAATATGTATTCATTGTAGTAATATAACTATTATTTTCTTTATTGTTTCAGGTTTTTACCTCCGGACAAAATCAGATCAGAGCACTGGACCTGACCTTACTGTGATAATACCTTTATTTTAAGTGAACATTTTGAGTTACACGATTTTAGTGACTGTTGATACGAAGACGTTTCTAAGAACATACATATTTGTATGTAGGTTATGAAAGAGTAATGATGTTAGGATATAGCGTTGGTATAGGAAACGATTTAGTATTTCAGATGCTTAGTTGACGATTTATATCAAATGTGCATTTTGGTGGTGCTGAGCTAGAGCTTAATAGGATATTTATAATGTAATTAAAGCTTCCAATTATTGTCTAACTGATTAAATGAAATTTTTGATACGATATCAATGGTTAACAAAATCTAAATTTACAATAATAATGCATGGAAATTATATTTAACTGAATCTTTATCTTTAGCTATTATCGAATAAACTGTCAATGGTTAACAAAATCTAAATTTTCAATGATAATGCATGGCAATTATATTTATCTGAATCTTGATCTTTAACTATCATCGAATATACAGTCATGTAGATGCAAGTGGAAAAATCCGTATGTATTGGAATATATTTATATGTATATTGGATAAACATTCCTTGTTAAAAACGCAAATCTTGGTGTCAATCGAAACTTTCGGTCGAATCCTAATTTTATCTTTATGATACGGTCTCTGTTAGAGAAAGATGCATGACATATTATTAGATAGATCAGTGTAAATAACACATAGAACAGAGTAAGATCTATTATAGTTTGATGGTGAGCGTGACTTCCAAAAACAAAACGCTTTGAACGTTCGGTTCAAAATGGTTGCGTAGAAATCAAGAAGCCACTGTAAGACAATAGATCCAGACTTGCTTTGCAAGATAAACTATGTAGGGTTTCCAAGTGGGATTATAGTCATTATTGTTGTTTTCTACATGCATGTACGTATCTACAGTGTTCTGCAAAAACCTAGTAACTACCTTTTTCATAGTTTCGAGATAATCGATAAAAACCTCCAATCCATTATAAAGAGATACTAGGTTTTTGCGGAGAGAAAGTGCGTGTTATATCACTACATATTGCAGTTTCGAAAAAGTAGCATAGGTAATATTATGTGCAATAACCTAGTAACTCGATATCCAATAATAACTCAATTTTTCATATTTTGGTAGTTACTAGGTTTTTGCAGAACACTGTAGGTATGTATTAATCTATTACGATATTCCATTTGTGTTCCTGAGTCTTTGAACTCATTGGGGACATTGATGTCAATGATGACCTCATCGATTGAGTGCACGTTTATAAGATGGTATAACACTGTTCATCTAATATTATTTCGTAAACTTAAATTGTTATGTGTCGTAAGGACATTATTTTATTATTTTTCTAGAACTCGATATTTGTTATCCTGATTATTTTATACTATGTTTGTTATCACTAAAATGTCTGAATAAATTAATCCGATTTTGAAATATACAGGATTACATGTAAGCTCGAAACCTTATTTTGTTATATATTTATTCTTACCTCTTTTCGTCCCAAGAGACATTTTTAGCCCTGAGTCAAGACTTTGGGTAATGCTATTGATATCGCCGTGTCTGTCATGTCCGCCCTCAAACAATTATCTTGTGAACACATTTAATCTTATAGTTATTTGCCAATCGCAATTTTATTTGGCAAACAGTTAGTATTTGGGCTAATTAAGGTTGGGATAGCTGTACTGGGATAGCTGTATCCAACCAGAGACAGTGGCCAAGTTGGACAAAGACATACCTCCTATAACTACTTGCGATTCGATTGGGTTATGACATTATCAACTATATTTTGCATACAGATAGTATGCGCACATTAGATTATAATTGCTCATTTCAAAAGGAGAACCGTATTCATATTTTGAGTTTGGGTTAACATATTGTATCGTTATAAGCTTACTTCAAAACCATTTAGTGTTATCTGGCTATAGATATACTTAATCATTATAATGTTAATTACTTTTACTATTATCTGGCATGTAAGAAACATGTGAAGGAATTTAGATATGGTTACAGAAATGCTGGAAGGGTATTAAATAACTTCATAATGGTTTTATTTGACTCTTTTACTCTAAAATTATTTTAATTTGAGCCATAATCTGAAGTAGTGACCAAACACTGAAGATACCCAATTCATAACTGATTAACCGTTGTAAAGTACTTTATAAATTCAATCTGCGAATGCGGAGAGTTATAAGTGTCGCTTAAATTCCTAAACCCTTGAATCCAAAACCAAATGCCCTTTTCATCTACCTTAACCCATGATACATTGTATACATATTTTATTGTTCGCTTTACTGAGTTAAACATTTTGAAGACTTCACGGGATCATCCAAAGAGGTAGCTGATGGAAATACTAGTGAGACAGAATGAATCTATGCATAAGTTTATCACGAAGGACCTTGTGCATGTTATATATTATATGAACGCTGCTCCGGAAGTAAAACTTCAAGCGGCTAAAATGATAGTAAATGAGCTTATTTTAATCATGTTTTGAAAGTCTATTCTTTCATGCAATCGATACAAGTATCAACTATATTAAACAGAATATTTCAAATATTTATCGACGATCAAAAACATGTGCTGGATTATATTGGGAGTCTTAGGGTTCTTATACAATATATGGCAAGAAACTAATATAAGGAATAATTTAACATATTTAATTAAATATGTATTGAACACATTGCTTTTCTTTTAATATCAATAAAAGATCAAATGAATGAGCCGAAGCAATATTAAAATACAGGACCATATTACAGATTTTCGTCAATAATCATGGGCTTCAAGAAGCTATATTTTGTTCCATTCCAATCGAAAATTGGCCAAGGGCGTATTCGCCCTTCACGCTGATTTTTTTAAATATATGAAAGTTAGAATGAATGTGAATAATGTATATGAAAACCAGCTTGTCGGGCGAATGGGCCCTTTACGAAAAATGAACTTTTTCACCAATGTTCATTTGAAATCTTGACATGCTAAAAAGTTGGTTTTCGCACACGATCTTGAAACCATCTAAAGTATCATCACCGATTCGGCCATATTCTGATCAATTTTGATGAAACCTGGTCCGTTTGGTATTTTTGTAAATATCAGTAACAAAAAGTTAATTATAATGGCGAAAAAGCAAGATGACAAACTCAATTTCATTTAGGGTGGGTTCTAAATTCGTCACTTTTCTATAAGAACAATGCAAGGAAACCGTTTCGTTTTTTAATCCTACCGATCTATCTCGTTTCTGAAATCATCATATCGGGATCAAAATATGGCCAAAGATGCACATTGTTCTTTTTTATAGTTTTGTATAATAGAATACAGACCTATAAATAATTCAATTTTAACGCTTATCGTATCACAATTGACTTAAAATTGCTTCGGGTTCAGATATTTCTTTGAGCTGTTGACTGCACCGTACTGTATTGTCAGTGCATGCTTTGTTAAGCTTTTATCAGAGAAAATTTAATTACGTTATATTATGCTAAGTATCGTAAATCAAAATGCAAATTACATTTTTGTTTGCATATGAACTACATCTGCACAATCGGTATAAAAGCAACCACGTCAATAAAATACATGATCGTCCGAAGACTGACACACAAGTTTTTTTTTTGTTTCGGTGTCGGGACATGCTCTTTGTTTTGCTGTCGAGTTGCAACTTTTCACAGCATGGAACTGTATCAGCGCGCAGGTTCTCTATTACACGAAAGGGCATGGATAGATATATGATTCTGCGTCTAGATGGGTAAACAAGTCACCATTAGACACAAAACAAAATGTCATAATTCATATTTATTTTATACTATACTGTTTCATTGTTAAGTCCACAATAACTTCATTTAAATAGTATGGCTAAACGACTTCTTTTTGTTATTTGAAAAAGTATAAATAAATGTAAATAGTGTTTTATGAAGTATTCATGATAATGGCAAGAACAGTCACAAGTATGAAAACGCAATTCCATTTTGACGTCACCATTGGTCGCCCAGTTCAATAAATTGTCATTTTGTGAATTGGTAATAGCCATCCATGTTGATATAATTTTACGAAAAAGAATGTCATGATACTTCTATACATATGTATCATATGTAATTTAATTTGCAAATCTTCCTTATATTGCGGTAATGAAATCACAATCTGTAAATGTGCCTAATTTAACAGACACACACTTTATCAATCATCGAGAAATGAATATTTACTTTGTCCGAGTTTAAAAATAGATTTCAGTTCTTTCACTTTGCTATATGTTCTGTTATAGTTATTAGTCGTTCAATATCCAATGCATAAGTGGCTATTCAGGTGAGGTATAAATATCGCAATGCTACTTTCGCTTTACCTAAATCACTATGTTAAACATAATCTCCCTCTGGCGTTGTCATTTGATAAATGCACAGTTAAGCAATGGGACACATTTATACCAATTAAAGCTATAATAATCAACATTTAATGTAAAAAGTGGAAAAGCAATCATCTTTGAAATTGGCTAGTGGCTATATAGCAGTTATAGCCATAGATTTTGGCACAACGTTCAGTGGATATGCATTTTCCATGAAAAGCTCAAAAGATGACATAAAAATGAACAAGAGTTGGGGAGCTGAAGTGGGATTTCGAGCCTACAAAACACCAACTACTGTTCTAACTAGACCCGATGGGAGCTTATATGCGTTTGGATTTGAGGCAGAAAATGAATTTGCTGAAATGGATGAAGAAGAGGTCGCTGAAGGATATCAACTCTTTCAAAGATTCAAAATGGAGTTGTATGGCCGAAAGGTATGTCATTGAAATACCGATAGATTCAAATAAACCATTTTTGCAGAAAAATTATTAATTAAATAGTTAAATGTACTTTCATATTGTCTTTGTAAATTGTCTTTTATTGTCTTTTTATTTTGTGTTTTATTTTTATACAAATTTGTTTATATCATGTAGCACCTGGATTCCAATATCAAGATTAAATCAAGCAGCGGGGAAGAGAGATCGGCCCTTGATATATTTACCCATGCCTTGCGTTATCTGAAGACACATAGCATAAATGCAATGTCGAAGCCGCTTGCTCAGTAAGGAAATACTCCGTTTTTATGTGTTGATTACCGACATATATTATCAAAAATAGATCCTAGGTGGTATTTATAAGAATAGTTGTTCAATTGTGTTGGTTTTGGAACTAAACGGCATTGAATTTAAAACTTTTATTTTCATTCAAAGAATTAAAGCATATATGTTACACAAGTGACAAGCATATATTTATATAGATAAACGAATGTATTTATATCATTTGTTTAAATAGACCAATCGCGCAAGCGTACATTCGCTGGGTTATTACTGTGCCTGCCATTTGGAATGACACGGCAAAGAAGTTCATGCGACTCGCAGTGAAAAAAGTAAGATTTAATCTTACGGCAGCTAATTAGGGTCATTCCCATTAGGTTGTTGTGGGATGATATCCAACGAAATTTTCAAAGCTATGAAACGAGGGATTAGCTTGTGTTAAACTGTAACATGGTTTGGTTATAAACTATTGACATCCCTTGTGTATGTCACCATACCATATAATATCTTACCTAAATTACATTGACCTTTACATAGTAAATATATTTTGTAATCAATCACATATTTATTATTTATATATTTGCATTTCATTGTGCTGACAACATCTGTGTTTATATTTTGATTACAGGCAGGACTAGTAGATGATATTTTTTTTTGTTTTGAGTGTCGGGGCATACCCTATTTTTTTTGGTATAACTGGGCAGCCCCCTTTATTTCAATTTCACATAGTATGCAGTGTAACATCAAATATCGTTCTTCTACTTTTCAGTTCAAAAGCATTGCTTACATA
>LQRL01074520.1:0-13934 GCA_001703475.1 Hydroides elegans
TTGACCTTGTTTTACATTTTTTAATATTTTTTAATGTTTTCTGTACTTTTGAATAACATTTTCGATGGATTCTGTTATATATACCCCGTTAATACAAGATAGTGGCTCTATATTCGTTTAAACAATGAATAACTGCTTGAAAAACACATACAGTGACAATAAGATACCACCTGACGAAATAAAAAAACACCCCTTGCCGACAAATAATTTTATTCAAAGGACCATATTTTATTTATTCATAACACAATAATTTTAAATCGAATACATATAATTGATAGAAGATACACCTAGAACATATACCAATATCAGAAAAATTGTGTTGTTGAAAATGCAATAATTTGTTCATTCATGCTGGACATGACGAAAAAAGTGACGAAATAAAAAAACACACGTCTATTGTTTACCATTTTCCTACAATGTGTGAAAAAAGTGAGTGGGGGTATGCAAAATTCCACGCAAAATCGATGTCCAGTCATGCATTGTGTGCTTGGAATGATAGGCTTAACTCTTTAGAACTTTCTAAAATACAACTGTGTGTATCGAAATTTCATGTAAGTCTGATGGTCAAGTATCCATTTATGACAAATCATTACTTTTTGATCCGAAACGAATAAAAACATAAACATATTGCAGAGAAATAAGGAGTTTTACAAGAAACCGCCAGAACGATTTCATCGAAAACCAGGTGGCGCATTTAACATTAGCGAATATATGGTGGACCATGTCCAATAATTGTTAATTCTAATAATGAATAGCAGTTTGAATTACCTTGTGTCAAAGGATCGCAGATGAAAATTAAGTTTGATGGATCTAAGACACAAAACGAGAATGTCATTTGATTCTGCACGGAATTTTGCATACCCCCGGTCCATACTTTGACACATTTTGGGCATTATTAAAGCAACAATAATACTCAAACTTCACATTAATGTAACCAAATGGTTGAACTAAACATATGCAAAATTTCATTGTTGTACAAATCGGGAAAGTTGTAAAAAATACATTTTGAAAAAAAAATATCGGTTACTTTTTTGACGTGTTTTATAATGCCATTCAAAGGGTCAACATACATGTATGTACATGTATGTTCACTTCGTCACAAACCAATAAGGAAGCTTACCAATTAAAATTGGATTAAGTATTGATATTTAGCTACCTTTTTGTTAACATTTGGTATTGCTCAAATCAAAGAGTAACACTATTGTAGTTACGGTTGTCAAAAATAGTTTCTCATTTCCGCATGTAACTTTTGGGGCGGTTTTTACCATTTTTTTACATTATGACCGGGGACTTTGTGACCGGGTAACATTTTGACCGTGAGATACCCGCATTGGTGTATGCAAATGATATGCATTATGGATGGCCCTGAAATGTGGACTAACCATAAATCAGATGGTACTGTATAGGGCTTTACAGATCACTGTACCTAACTATAATTTTTAGTTTGCTTTCTTCCTTATGTTTCATATATTTTTCAAACAGGACGAAAAGAATCAAATGATTGAAACAAATTTATGGTTGAATTTGGTAAGTTAACACACCATGAGCTTATGAGATAGGTCGACCACGATTATTAGTTGTGTTTGCATTTTTTTCTGCATTTCACTTATTTACATTCACTTTTTTAAACTTGTTGAAACATTGGATTTTATTTGATTGTCTGCACCTTTTTGTTGACGTTTTTTCTTTTCATCCAATATCGATCACACTATATTTAAAGGTAGCACCATTTCTGTTTTGGCACCCACCGCATTTATATTCATTAAGGAAGATGCCCCCCACCCCGATGAAATACAGAATATATTGATTCACATTATTAATAAAATTAAATTTATGCGAGAATATTGTCCCACATACTAGCTAAAATCTTCTTTACCATTTTCATATTATGCTCCTCGGCTAATAAAACGCCCCTATATCTTCGAAATTTGAAAGTTTTGTTCTCTATTTTCCCTGTAGTATTTTTTATACAAACTATTTTCATCATCGCATCTTTAGGAAAAAATAGATATTTCGATAGAATTATGTTCACCTTTCCCAAACGTCTCCGTCCTTCCTTTTGTTTAGTTCAATTACATTTCCTCTCTTTTGTAATTAACCCACACAGTGACAGGGCTGATAAAAACAAAAGCCCAGCTTGGCCTTTTGAAAATTGAATCTCACTTTAGTCGACCTATCCCTGCTCATTAAAAATGAATGATATTCATTGTCGTTGATCCAAATACATTGGCTACAAATTCCTCTCTTGTCACCTTGTTGATCAACCCCGCTCGGCAAGTAGTACGTAACGTACATAAAGCAACGTCGCAAAACATACACAAACTTATTGTTAAAATGTTACTTTTCTTTAACGGATGATGCTGTATGAGATGTATTAAGGTAGGCTATAGGGACAATCGTTTTCTGACGTAGTGATGCGCTTTAGAATCTGTTTTAATCAGATAGGAATAACAAAGTATTTTTTCGTATAAAAAAACGTATCTAATTACTTTTCAAAATGTTATATTCGTCGGTACCCGTTTTATGATGTCATCAAAGAAATACATTGTATATATAATGCCGTTAGGGCTTGTTCACCAGAGAAGCGACACGCGACAATATACTTATTTGTTCTTTATAAAACAGGCGATGCGCTGTCGCTAGTTTCATAAAGAACATATAAGGATATTGTCGCGTGTCGCTTCCCGTGTGAACAGGCCCTTTATTCCTACAACGTCGCGGAACTAGACTTATTTTCGATGCAACGCAGGTAGCACACTGAGTTGTACCGAGCGGGGAAGGGATTTATTCTCGGGATATCCCGGGGTTATGTTTAATTGCATTGAAGTATCAGGCAAAGAAAGTTATAGCGGATAGCTTCTTCTCATTTTGTAATTTTTGTCTGTCAATATGTGCGACTTATGTTTTTTATCAATCCCATGCATGTTTATTGCTAGTTAATGTGATAATGGTGTTAAGTGATGAAGTTTTTGGTTTTAGGTGTTGTCTTGTTTTAGAGGTTTCATTTTAATGAAAATATCTATAATTTGCCATGGATTACTTAAATGAACTATTGGTATGGGGCAATGACCATTTTATCCGAGTAAGTTGTTTGCATTTACATTCATTCAATTAAAATCGCCCATTTTGCATTAAATTCTACCTTTAACATAAAGCCATTTACAGGTGTACATGTAAATACAAACGTTAATTATATTTAAATGATAAATTGTACTTTTTACACAAGATTTATTTTTCTATGTTTGTTTATCATGCATATATCCGTTGTTTAGGATGGAAGATATATTTGACCTTAAAAGCAGTTTTTGCGAATTGGATATTTTAGTTTTAAGTTCGGTACATCTCGACCTCGACCTAACTGTTCATATTTCGGGCTATTAAATGTAAACTTGCAAACACGGAGTAGTTATTTGTTAAACCAAGTGGCTGTTTAGTTTAAAAAGGTTTAATATGTATATTGGTGAAATATCAATATTTTCGTATAAATAGTGAAAGTCGGCATTTTTTTATAAGGAAAAAGTACTATGCCAAAGGTTCATCGGTTAGTTTACTCACATTAACACAACAAACAAATTAAGAATCATGCGCCAGGCAATTATTCCATGCCTTTAAAAACTCAAAAACAAACTTTAAAAATTTATATATTCTAAAACCATTACAAAAATAAATTGCACTTAAATGGCATTTAGATGTGAGTACAGCCCTTAAATCCATATGCATCATGATTGTTTATTAGCAACAAATACCGTCACACGTATTGTTGTTAGTCAAGACTTTAGTGTGATAGGTCACCTGATGTGACAAGCGGAACTTAACTTTCGTGAATTATTTTGTGACATATTCACTCGGCAAGACGTCGACGGACGTCGAGAAGACGACCTAATTTTTGGCCCGTACGTAAGTTTTCCGGACGTCCTTATTAGTCGCGGACGTATAAAAGACGTTGCATGAATTCGTTGCATCGACGTCCCGTCCGAATAGGACCTATGAACGGGCGCCGGGACGTAAAAGGACGTTCAGAAAACTTACATATGGGCCCAAATTAGGTCGTCCACTCGACGTCACGTCCGAATAAGACGTACTATGGATGATCCTTGCCGAGTGGGTAAACTTGATATGCAAGTGCAAGAGTATGTGTTTTTAGACATCAGCATTCTGTTGTAGTGAAATCTGTAATAGAGCATATCATCTAATGCATTACATTCAAACGATGATATAATATTTATCTGCTGATCTTCGTGCGCTAGCTAAGAACAGTAAAACACGATCGTTTGTTTGAGCGGCCGCTTGCGGTCCATATTTTATTCTCTCATTTCATGTATGTATCTTGTAAATACATTTGATAATCATTATAGACAATGAAGTAAAATGGATAAACATATATTTACAATTAATTTCCATGGTTTCTTATAAAAACATAAGCGATTATTTTATGACAATCTTGACACATAGTAGCTTGATTGAACATTTTTCAATATTATTTGTTTATACAAAACTTAAAAATTGACAAAAACGTAATGTGATAAGTATGTGTGATTATGGCCGCAGCGGGAGCTCGAATGACGCCTTGCTGTGCCATGCATAGAAATGCATGGATCCTCCCCCGCTACCAGCCAATCATAGATCATCAGATAAAAACGCTTATGTATTATCCGCATTTTCGTCAATATATTGAAATGATTGAGTAACTGATTTCACCAAGAATGGTTTCCAACATCATACCACACTTCTATTAACCTGCTCTCGGGCTTTTCACTGCAAGGGAACTACTTTTCCGTCTTTGCAAAACTTCGCGACGGATGCCCAAACAAATCCTTCCGCCTCATTGATGTTGACAGAAAGCTGGTCCCTAAAGCACTCTGACGGAAAATTAAGCACGAATCGTTTAAGATAGACTCGTTTTACCCTTCTTACCCCCAATATCGTTAAGGGCATGGCGACATTGGAAGCTTTTCGAGCTGTTTGACACAAAGAAAACCGGGTGTTCCAATACATTCTTTATGTGAACCCAAAAAAGCACCAATACGCTTCTTGTGTTTAAAAAAACTCGTGAGTTCCCAAAAAGAAATACATCTATTGGGAGACAGGGTTTGTCCGGGGGGAAAGGCTCCAAAAAGTTTTCAATATTGCCAGGCCCTTATGTAAGAGAACAAGCTATGATTATTCATTTCATCATAGATTCCTAGATGTGTGCCGATTGATGTATAGTGATAGCTTTTGAAGTGATATGAAATGCAATTGAGTGAACTCAAATGGTACGAGTGTTAGTAACCGAATGTATTGCGTCCTAAACATTGAAAAAATAATAATCACGTGGCTGGCAATCTAGGGTACATACAAACACGTATTATTTGGGTTAGTGGTTAAGATTACAGACTTTTCAAGGTCGAACGTTCATGAAATTCCATCGGGATTCCAACAGACGTTAAATGGATGTGAGGTCACACTAGAAGATGACATGGCTGATTCTCTGGCAGCTTCATAAATCTAGATTGATTGATATTTCTAGCAGAACATAAGGCCGTGGTTACACTGAAGCAAAAGAAACAGCTTTTATTCACGCGACGCGACCTGTTTTTTTTGGTCTTATGTTTTATACCAAGAGTGACGTGAACACACGCAGTGTAACCACCCATTTTCTTTCAAAGCTGCCTCTTTTACTTCAGTGTGACCGCGGCCTAACTTTGTTATATTGAATTGAGAACTGCTATCTAACATATCATGGAAGAGCTTTGACAGAAGATTGTTTAAATCGTAGAATATGCCTAAATCAATATCGATATAGATAATTAAAAGTTTATTGAAGGAAAGGAGCAGTTTTTTGCATGCATATGATATGTTAAGATCAGATTGAACTAATAAGAGGAGACAAATGTAAAAGATCATATGTGAAGATCAGATTGAACTAATAAGAGGAGACAAATGTGAAAAAAATATAAAATTGCAAATTCAAAATCGATATAGATAATCAAAAGGTGTTGATACAATGAAGTATGTTGAAGTATCCAACAAACTCTACGGCATCGTAAACCCCAGATTTCGATTTAAAGAAAAAAAAGAAAAAAAAACAAGACAAATCTATCATAGTCGATAATATATGACCCCTGGGCCGTTAAGCCGAGGGAGGGGGAGTAATTTCATTAAGAAACATGAGGTGTCCTAGCAGACTGAGTTCTACAACAGAGGGGGTGTTTTGGGTGTTTTTATCACGACACCCTAGCTTCTCGTTGGTCGTGTAAGGATGCTTAGTTAGTGCTGTGATTTGTGGGGCAATGGAGGGCGCCAGAATTATGATTTTTTGTGGATTTGTTTGTCAGTTTACTACTGGTACGTAAGTTTGGTTCTTATACATGTAAGTGGCGGGGGAGGAAAATCAAATTAGATATTTAATTTGTATAGGAATTAGTTGTTTACGAATGATTAGGAATGATGCCTGAAATCGATGCATTAAATTTAGAAAACAAAACATGATTTTAGAAGAATATATACTGGTAAAATTGAATAAGAAGTTCTCAAAAATTGTTTCGGGTCATAAATAACATGTCATCGTTTTACTATGTTTTGTTCCGTTTTAGTTCTAAATTTCGGAAATTATATCACTGAATATCACCTCAAATTGTCAGTTCAAGTAGAACGAAAGAATTATTCCGATGCCCTAGATTCTGATCAAACAAAATAAAATGAAAATATGGTACCATGTGGAATCGACACCCCACAAAAAAGAAGGGAGACAATTCGGCACGTTATGAAAAAAAAACTCCATCCATATTTCGTTGTACCCTGTGGCATATGTACTGTCCCAAATGGCAAGGGTTGTTGTAAGAAATGCTTTAAAAGACGCGATATCGTTAACATCGTGGATCCATGGATAGTTTGCTCCATTCAAAGTTATTTGGAGGTAATTCGAAGGTTGGAATATTTGAATAAAAATGCGCGATTATATGGATAATAAGGACCATAATTATCTAAAACGTTTAACTGACCGTTTAGAATAAACCTGACGCGCATATACCATTAAAACCTATTAATATTTTTCATTGGGGCTTTACCCCAACACCAGCAATTTCTTATCTTGGTTCCTAAAAACACAGAACATTTTTTTCCATATGGAAAGAACGGCATATCCCATTCGAATACCAAGTCTGTCAATAATAAGACGGTTCTCTGAAGTGACATTTTGGGCCAATATTACCCAGCAACTGTTTTAATCGGATGACCTTTAGGGTATGCCCCTGTCGAAAAGATGACAATATCCGGACTTTGAGATGCTATAAACAATTACTCATTAATATTTTGTGAATTCCATATTATGATTTTCTCTTTTGCGGGTTAATTTAATTCCACGGTGGGACGTAGTTTGGGTAACATATGGTAGCTATCAATTTATTGTTCTACTCAAAACATCATAAAATATTATCTTTCAAGATGAAATCAATTTTGTAAAGTCAAAATAATCATTTCAGTCGACTACTGTTTGATAACCTTTTTCTTTTAGCAATTACAAAGTTGGAAATTATGGAACAAGCAAATCTTATGTATAATGGTCAGGACAATCTGAGAACATCTTTGTGCGATTGAAAACAAAATCTGCTTCTATAGATCTCAAGGTACCTGAATTGATAATACCAAAAACCAAACATCACCAAAAAAGGATAAAATTAGCTTGCATATAAACGGACTTCTTCCGCTTAATTAAGGACACGGGAGCAGTCCTTCAAAATGATGAATGAATCCGATGACTTAAGCCGGTCCTTCGGCCTTGGAGTTTTTGATTCACTAGTGCTTTAGTGTTTCTAAACCCACACAATTTAAGCCGTAACCATAGAATGGATATTCTGTCCTTTAATGGAGGGCATCTTGAAATTGATTCCGATCTTGATATCTTACTTCCGGTCCGTCGTTTCATCATTTAAATGCAACAAGTCGTTTGGTCTTACTCGTCCAAACGTCAGCTAACGTCAAAAGGACGTATGTTGCGTGCCAATGTGTCTACCCGAACCGATGTGTCTACCCGGCTGTTTCGAACCAATATGTCTACCCGATCGTGCCAATGTGTCTACCCGAACCAATATGTCTACCCAATCGTGCCAATATGTCTACCCGATCTTTATATAAAATCCAAGCGAGTTATGGTAATAAATCCAGATCGGAATACAAATTATACTAATATTATCTCTCAGTGATATTTTGTAGTTAAAAAAAGAGATATATATATATCGGAATATAAATGTCTGTTCCAAATGCAAAATGTGAAAAAGCAATTGAGTAGCCTACTTGATGCGATGTAACAATTAGGTGTATATATCAAAATATCCTTAAGATACCATTAATGATATTGATTGTCAATATCATTATCATTGTTCCTTTTATCATTAGAATGTTCACAATAAATTGCAATTATTTATGTTTACATAATTTCTATTTAAAACTACTTATTAGTAATGAAACAATAATTGATACAATCATTAATTTCATTACTATCATAGCAATAAAATCATTAATATTGTGACAAATATTAAATAATGCATTATTGTTTATTACAATAAAATAATATTTATGATATTTATATCGGTAATAAAATAATAATTAAAATGACGTTACTACAACCATTGCTTTTACAATATTAATCACTATAACAATCACTACCCCCCCCCCCCATAAACATGGGGGTTTTCGGTGTATAACCCGCGGGATATACATCGATTTTACAAACAAAATACCTGGTTGCGGGTTATACACCGAGACGGGTAATACACCGAATTCGAAAACGCTAACGCCTAACGCTTAGCGTACATACCCGAATACGCATCACCTTGTCTTTGGGATTAATTAGCAAATGGGGGTTTGTTGTTACACAATCAGAGGATCAGTGAGGCATTTAGAAAAGTGAGCGACACTGATTATAAAGTGAGTAGCATTGATAAAATATTGGGTCATGGGGTTATATGCTTTGCAAAGCCTTATCAAGCAGAAGATAATTTGGAGTTATGGCATATATGGGATAGGAATGATTTATGAGTCGTCAAAAAAGGTGGACTTTGGGAAAAGTGATTTTCTTTAATAATGAGAAATCATTATAAATGTTTCGGTATTTCACTGCTTAGTGTAGAAATATTGTTTCACTGAAAATCGACATTTTTCCATTTTTTTTAAGCGCGCGGGTTATGCACCGCGGGTACCGGTGCGGGTTATACACCGATTTCAAAAACATATTCCCTCAATTTTGGGGGTGCGGGTTAAACAGCGGTGCGGGTAATACACTGGTAATCAAGGTACATAAAACTTTAAATCCGAATGAGGGGAGTGTTCATGTTTGTGCAAAAAAGGGGGATATTCATGGTTACCGTTCTTTGTAGCATTAAAGGGTGCGCGGACAAAAGCCCCGCGTTTTTGTCAGCTTGGACAGAAACCCCCCGATACTTTTAAACATTTTTTTACACTTTATCAGATATATCGATCAGGTTTTTCCAATCAAACAAAAACTAAATGACCGATGTCACATATTCTGTATCATGCCTCTTTTTAAAGCGCGCTCTAGATCGGATTGGCCACTTTGTTTGTGTATATGTTGTGATTTTATCATTCATGTTGCTATCAAGAGTGCCATTGTAACGTCAATTGCAATCGATGATGCCTTATACGCAGTCCCATAGCAACATTTTGCAATCATGTTTATAATCCAACATTGAATTAAAAAGAATAAAGCATTCATTTTATTTAACATGTTTAAAATAGTATTTTTAAAACCTCGGGGCTTCTGTCTTAGCTGTCAAAATCGCGGGGCTTTTGTCCTTCGGGGCTTTTGTCCTTCGGGGCTTTTGTCCTAGAATCGTATTAAAGGTATAATTACCAATGACCATTAGTATTTTAACTATAAATATATTTATTATGCTTTTATTATTTTGTCATTATCCTTAAAGTGACCTCAGCTATTACTTTTTTGTGAGCACAGAATAAATTGCACAAAAAATAGTCGAATGTAAAATAAGTTAAACTATTTAGAAACATAAAACTAATATAGCCATGAAATATCTGTTATCTAAACGAATTCCAAATTGTGCCTACAATACCATCTTTTAGCATATATAAGAATTGTGTATGAGTTTTAAAGCTGATACAACCGAAATAATGTTGAGGCTTATTCTAGCGAGATGTTTTATATAGTGGAACAATTTTAACTATGAATGTTTAGAATTCATATTTAAGGTTGGTAGACAAATCAGTTCGATCGGGTAGACATATTGGTTCAGGGTAGACATATTGGCACGATCGGGTAGACATATTGGTTTGGGTAGACACATTGGCACGATCGGGTAGACATATTGGTTCGAAACAGCCGGGTAGACACATCGGTTCGGGTAGACACATTGGCACGCAACAGACGTACGTTTCAATTTGGGATAGTTTCAAAGTGTTTTATGGCCGTCCCTATGATCCCATAAGTAGAAATAACGTTGTACCTACGTCGTGATGACGTCAAAGGTAATGATAACGTTGTAACCGACCTAATAACAAAAAGGACGTCCGTTAAACGTTCGTATATGTCGAAATTACAATATCCGTTGACATCGCGTCTAGTGGGACGTACAGTGGCGCGCAGGCTCAACTTTTCGATTTCTCTAACGTTTAGCATTTAGCGTTTAACGTTTAAGGGTTTACAAGATCAGAATATAGCGTTTAACGTTTAGCGTTTAACGTTAAGCGTTTAGCGTTTAACGTTTAGCGTTTAGCGTTTGATGAAAGGGCATATAAGAAATAAAGATAAGCACTCATAATGATGTCCTTTATATACCCTTCACACCTGTATAGCGTTTATCGTGTAACGTTTAGCGTTTAAGGGTTTTTAGCGTTTAGCGTTTGTGCGTTTAACGTTTATCGTTTATCGTTTGTCTCGAGAAGTTGGGAGTGCGCGCCACTGTACACTTATTTAGAACGTCCCTTGCCTGGTAGGATGCTGTTTTTTTATCAATACGCAAATCTGATTTGCTCAAATGTATGGCACTTTTCGCGCCGCGAGGACAATTGTTTGTGTCCCTGGAAGCATCGCTATTTGCATACTAAGAGGGGAGATTTGTGGGTATTGTCTGGGAGTGGTGATAAGGGAGTAGTGGACATTTACGAATCATTTACGGTATATATGCCACCAAATAAAGGCGTGAAATAAAGTGTCACTAAGACTGAAGGACTCAAGTTGATCATCAATCGCAGATAAAACTGTCATAGATTGGGGTAGTAGTTTCCGGGTTTTAATATGATGATATCAAGGGCGAAAAGAAATGTAATCAGGTCCCTGGAATAGTTCCAAATAGATCCAACTCAAGAAGACGGCATACGTTATCATTTGGTCCAATGGAAGTTGTCCTGACGTATTTTTCTTCGTGGTGGGCGTAGAAATAACGTTGCGACGAAGTCGTGCACAGGAATGACCGATTTATCCAGTGCAACTGCATAACTATATATTGGGACAGCTCTCATATTAGCACAGATGGCAATGTCAATCCGACATTACGTCGAAATGCGACGTGGTTAGAAGTCCCCTTGCGAGTTTGATCGTACTTGTAGATAACCAAAATGACCTTGCTTTAGCTCGAGTAAAGAGCGGGTTCAACCTTGCTTGAAATCAGGAAATGATACGTTGCTTGAAAAACGAGTTATAAAATCACCTGCACTTGATTCTACACAGAAACATTCCCAGTTCATCCGCATATCATTAAAGCACAGCTATGGGTCAACCCTAAAACCAAACCGTCAGAGCGAAGCGCTCCGAAGTCCTCGAGAACTTTGGAGCGCTACGATAAAACGATCGTTTTATCATATATCAAAACCAAATCGAACATTTGCAAATCGGTATCGATGTAAACATATAAAATACAATATAATACAATTGCCTTTTTCTCAACCTGACCTTCACATAGTTTTCTTATGATTGTGTGAGCTTCATGGTGCAAAGTACTGCCCTGTTGCTTAACCTTCTAAAAATCCATCAATATTGACAAATACATATGCACTGCAAACACGGAGCACCCTAGGTCATTTGTCCAGCTCGTAAAGGGACAAGATTGTGCCAATATGGCCGGCATTAGGATCCCTGTGTTACGTGTCATTTGGGTGCAATGACGATATAGTCACTCGGCAACGTTCGTTTGTACAAACGTCGATTCGGATGTGACGTCGAAAGGACGTTTTAGTCAGGCCCTATATTAGAGATTTTCGGTGTTGAAAAAAATAGAAATGCCATTTACAAATAGAATGCTTTACTCTATATTAGCTGTATCACAATTATTCAATCTTCTTATATGGGTGTATGTGTTTTGGTGGTTTTTATTTTGATGATAGGGTTTGTTCGATGCATCAAATGCATTTAAACACATCTGTACAATTGTCTTAATGTCCATAATCATCCCAGAGTTGGATGAACGCCCTTCATTCGTCAGAAGTTGTTGCAACGTTGCAATGACGCTACCCACTCGGCAAAGGTCGTCCATAGTACGTCGCATTCGGACGTGACGTTGAGAGGACAACCTACTTTGGGCCCGTATGAAAGTTTTCCGGACGTCCTGTTACGTCCCGGCGTCCGTAGAACGTACTTGGTACGTCCGATTCGGACGCGACGTCGATGCTTCGTCTTTTCTACGTCCGCGACGAATAAGGACGTCCGGAAAACTTTCATACAGGCCCAAAGTAGGGTGTCCGCTCAACGTCCGTGGACGTCTTGCCGAGTGGGTAGTCATACGTTCATGATCGCGAGGACGTTCGAAACAGTCATATAGATCCAACTGAGATCGTTCTGTCGTCGTTGCCAAGTGGGCAGTCATTCTGATTTTAATGGTTGCTATGCTACCATTCCATAGTGAAAGATTATGGACTGTTTCTTCACTCTTTTGAAAAATAAAATGAATCGAATAAAAACGCTCAAAATAAAATGTTCAAAGTAGGTAAAGTAAAAAGTATAAATAGACAATCAATAGTCACCTATGGTCACAATGAGCAGATCCATTACCTTAGTATAGATGTTTTTTGTTATATCAACTACAATCACCGTGAAATTGAAACAGAAAAAGAAACTGAAATCAATATCTTTGGCAATATGTATGTAATGTTCATTTCTTTCAATTTCGCAGCGATCGGGGCTTGTTTGGGCCTCACAAGTAGAAGTATAAAAACGGATCTATTTCTTACAAGAGTACATATCAATTTGAATAAGAGTTTGCAATGTAAAGTGATTCCGTCGCTCATTTAGGTTGTTAGTTTGCGCTATATTTATGGTTTATAAAACATAAGATTAAACACGATATATTTACTCCGACTTCTACTAGTGTTTGTTATAAATCTTCGAGTGTAAGGTAATGATGTTAATTACAGTTCTACCATAGATTTATTGAACAGTGTAAATTCTAATATTATTCATTTATATCACTTAATTTGATAAATTCTTGTTAAATATTTCATGTTTTATGTTTGATTTTTCGTTGGCTGGTGAGAGCTCATATAGAGTATGTACGTTGTTTTAATTTGATTTGAAGTTCGATTCTGATTATTTCTCATTCAGATATTGTCATTTTTTGAAAATCATTTAATAAGAAAGACCATTTCATTTCATTTATTCATTTTATTATTATTTTTCTAATTAATCAATTAATTAATTTGTAAATTCATTTATATATCATTATTTCTCAAATTTAAACAAATATAGAACGACTATAAGACTTAGAACTATTTTTAATTTGTGAATAAGATATATAATTCATTACTGTGGAATCCTAATCGAATAACACCGTTTTTTAACGATTATAAAAAAATGAAATGTCCTTTCATATTAATTTCAACTGGACTGAATGTAGGTCCTCTAGCTGCAACTACATTCCAAATTGCAAGAATCCACACCTATCCTAAATATGCACAATGTTGGGAATGGGACCCGGTTTCGAGGCTAA
>LQRL01074536.1:0-10965 GCA_001703475.1 Hydroides elegans
AGTATATCAAAAGAGCCTAAAGACATTTTCGTAAGAAAAAGAAAAAAACCGGCATCGCTGGTAAAAATTGTGTCCTTGATATTTAAACTTTTGACTTTTACGGAGCTGTTATCATGTTTTTTGCATGTTTGTATCTTCTTTTTTAAATATTTTTGCTGCGTTTATTAAATTACGATTGTCTACCCGACAGGGCCATGTAAATAAAAATGAGATTGTAGAAGAGGCGTTCACATCAAATGATGTGAAACTTCTTGCTAATGAAGACCTCGTAAACAAGGTTACCCTTTCGAGGTTTGTCGCTGCATTTTTATTGTTAAACGCGCCTGAACCTCATTAAGCACCATGTAAACAGCACATTATTTTTTATACAATAGCAAATAACTTATTTAGGTGATCGTTATAATTTGAAAATGCAAAAATATTACAGGTATCCCATACAGCATTAAAAACGAATTAAGCAGAGATTTGTTTTACAAAACCATTTAACTTTAACTTATATCATATATTTTTGTGTAGTTTCGGTTATGGTTCGTGGTTTCACAAGCATGGTCAGTTGATGATAATCGTATTTCAGGTATAACATCGGGTTCATTTCTCCACAATGTCGGAGATATTTTATTATTTCAAAATAGTCAAACTTCAACATTGAAAATATATTTATACCAATGACTTCATGAATGGATTTCGCCAGGAAAGTCTGACCCTTCCACGCGTTTGGTGACAGTGATCAAGCTTAATTGAATTAGGTTTAAATGAAAGATTGACCAGCGCAGTGAACCCCAAAAATACTCTGTTTAGATCCCGATCACATAAATTTGCTTAGATCGGTTGCTTTTTCACTGTTTTCACTGTGTAAAATCAGAGGGAGCGACAAGATTTCACCTTGAAAATGTCGAAGTCCCATAAAAAACAGCATAAATCCCAAGTTGCGATTCAGAATCTCTTATTTCATATAATAAGACCCCAACTTATACCAACGTACCGCTTCATAGTTGGGCAGTAACTGTGATTCCTCCTCCTGTTCTTCCTCCTCAGATACATCATTCACGTCTTCCACGTCGCCTTCTACCTGCTCTTCTGGAGCGGGTGGTCCAGTGGCAGAAGCTTCTTGTGATTGGTCGATCTGTTCTTGGGGTGCCTCTTGAGGGTTCCCGGAATCGACGTTCTGGGCAGCAGGGGCTACGGGAGGCAGCGATTGGGCAGCATGGTCGGGTATGCTTTCTGAAAGGAGAAGCAAATGAGAACAATGGTTTATTGAAACGTTGACAATATAAATTGTAAATTTGATTCCCATGCATCTACGTCAGCACAGCAGTGTTTTCGGCAAATATATGATGTCAAACATAATCATAATGAAAAATATTCACAATCGAATTCAAATTTAAATTTGAAGTCCAAAACAAAAAAACTATGTTGTATATAATCGCGTATATGTTGCAAAGAGTGATGTAATATCATATACTACAGCAAAAACACAGGGAGGCAAAAATAATTTAAGCTCATTTACAAATCATCAGCTTTTCGACTATAATGAGGTTAATTGTTCATTTATGATTGTGTTTATCATCAGAAAAAGTGTCACATTAAAACTAATTTCATATGTCTCTAAACCAAGCCAGATTGTTTCAGTAAAAAAAATGGTGTGAGGATAGGTAAATGTGGCCCCAGCTTATTTCAAATACAGCTCGGTTGTGTGATTGTGATTAAAATATCATTTAAACACCAATTGCGTTGCTAATTTATAAATATATTAATTATTTTTGGTTCGAGATAAAAATAATTGTCTGAACATGGCCACTTTACCAAAACAGGCCAAAAGTTCAAACATTTGGTCAGGTCATTCCAATTAATAAAAACCATAACTTTTATATACTGCTTAGAAATTCCATAATGGCAAAACCTGTTTTGATTAACAATAAATACCTACTCATCAGGATGCAATTTGGTCTGAATGACTTGCACCTACACTTGTTTTTCCAACCCACATGGCACTTAGATCTAGTTTTTGATTTAAAAGATTGTTGTTGTGATGTGCCTTTGGTATGTTTTACATTTTTAAGTGCATATATTGGGCAGCTGAAAACTGCTCATGTTTTGTATTTTTGCATGGAACAGGACTCTGAGATAATCTTGACCAGGACAAGGTATGAACTATAGTAGTCGTTCGTTAATGAATGTTAATGGAACAGCTGAATGAATTAAGCAGCTTTATGATTACAGCTGTATTAAATTCGATGAACTTTAGATTTATGAAAGCAAGAATACTTATTTAGTAACGCCCATCTCTTATCAATATAAGTATAACACATATCCAGTCTCTATCCGTCGTAAGTGGCGCTATTTCGGGTTGCATTAAAGTTAAGTAGAAAATTGATTGTTTGAATGCGTAACTGCTCCATACTCCCGGTCGGGGGTCTTTATTCATTCAGCCCCATTTCTCTTTCAAGCGATCATTAAAGTCATTCTTCAGGTTTGTGACGCATTCGGCGGGAAATAGGATTATGGAGGGATAGGGGTCTTGGGCCCCCTACCCACTGGGCACAACATTGAGAAACGACGAGAGGACATTATCATTGAGGGGCCGTTTTCTCTGGTCTCGGACGAAGGAATAATGCCAATGCAACGTAAGGATGGCGTCGAACGTATTAAGGGCGCTCATACAAGCCCAGAACTTAAAATAGTTGGGTATTCTTTGATATGAACCCATAAGATAATGTTTATTCGATATCACGTCCGACAGCGACGTTTCATGGCCCAACCTTGTCGTAGGGGTTAAAAGCGTCACACGGATATAGCGCGCCAACGGGTTTTTGTAGAGTGAACCGGCTTTATCAGATAGTCGGCGTTGAAGGATTATTATTTCATTTACACGTCCTTACGGGTCTAATATTTTATATTGAGTAGATATATTATCATTGTAAATATATCTAAGTTGAGTTGATTTGATGTTATCATCTAGGTGGACAATTTTGATACAATGTTTGAATTGAATAGCCAGGCCTATGAAAAGAAAGTGAAATATGACGACACTATACATCTCATGCATTATTTCTGTTTTGCAACAACACGTCAGACTGTGGTCGAAAATAGAAGCAACGCCCCCGTCTCAGGCAAGGGTTTATAGGATATAGAGCCAAATAGGGATCTAAAGGGTGCTGCTGGGTTTTTAAAAACCTTTCTTTCTTACATTTTTCGTTTGCTACTTAACAGGATGTATTCAATCATCGTTAACATATTTTTTATTAAACTTATTCGACAAAATTCCATCTGCAATAAAAAAGTTTGCAACCAAAACTTGCGTCAAAGGCAACAATAAAGCATATATCAAATTCATTTTAATTTATTTCGGAATTCCATGGCATCTGGACCTTTAAGAAGCATTCTGCATATTCTATTTGTTCGGAATACTTTTAGTTAATAAATGTTTAATTTGTTCTTTCAAATGGAGTTTCCTTTGAAAGCATTTCTTATAACATCCTTTAGAATTATTTTCTACTTTTTGGCTCGAAAATTATGTTTGCTTGTTTCCGTCAATACAAAAAGACAAGACAATGTTTCTCAAATGTGACGCTGAACAGAAACAGAATTTATTCACTCAATCCTTCTTTAGGAGACCATAGAAAAGATGCTTTTCCGATCAAAATCAAGTGCACCTCCCTTTGTTTCCAAATATTGCCGAGTTCTTAAGGCCAATCGGCTTGGGCTTGACAGTTAAGTGCCTTTAAGGCTTTTTCCTGTCAGTCTCGCATCCCAATGACTTAAAGCGGCGCATCCCGACAGTTTGAAGGGCACCGTGCAACAATGTGTTAAATAGGCTAGACCATAGAAAAGATGCTTTTCCGATCAAAATCAAGTGCACCTCCCTTTGTTTCCAAATATTGCCGAGTTCTTAAGGCCAATCGGCTTGGGCTTGACAGTTAAGTGCCTTTAAGGCTTTTTCCTGTCAGTCTCGCATCCCAATGACTTAAAGCGGCGCGTCCCGACAATTTGAAGGGATACCTGCAACAATGTGTTAATAGACTTAACATAGTTCGCCAAAACGTTATTTCAAAATGAAACAGTCGCATTGGTTTGTCTTTAAAATGGTATAAATATAGGATGCACTTTTAATTTTTAAATGTGAGAATGACGATTCCTTATTGAAGGAACCATGCAATCATGTGTTAAGTATATTTAACACATTTCGTAAAATTGTATAGCAGAATATCACGTGTTTAGAGGCACTCCTCATGATATATAATGGAATAGAACCTCGAAATAAATGCCGCAAGAGCAACTTAACTTTCAACCTATTTTATCAATGGAAAGTTTTAAAAAATAAAAGGTTGTTATTATAATACAGGTTATCAGGATCTCTACCTGGATCGACACTTATGTGCTGTGGATCGGCTTAGAAACGGTTTCTACTCAGTTGATCTATATGCCATAGATGGAAAATCAATGAGTAATTTGAATATTTCGTAGTAGTACTTGACTACTACTTCAATGCCATACAAATAAGTATTCAATTAAATTGGATCTAATGGTCATCGTTCGGGCAAATATTTTGGTCACGCTCCGTCAGGACTTTGAACGTAGATCCATTCTATCAAAACACTTGTTACTCATTGCTCCTGTGAATACGAAGCAAACCCGGGTAGGGTATTATGCATACCAAATCAGATCTGGATACGAAGTACCTTTGAGATCAATTTGAAGAAAGTACAATATATTTCAAAATGTTTATCATACTGAGTAATATTTGAATCGTGGATGACAAACAAAATTACTCTTAACACTATGACATTGCAAAAAGCACAACATGTATTTATCATATTTCCAGAAGCTGGAGCATCCGTTTTCTATCTATGATATTCTGCTATTTTTAAATAACCCAATGGAACCTTGGCAATCCCTCGTTTCAATAAAAGCTCTAAATCGGCTTATTATCTGGCCTGAGGGATGCAAATAAATCATCATTGTAGCTTGTTGCAACATATTATGAATTGCGTCAAAACTCTGGCTGTGTCCGCGTCTTTTCAATAAATGTTCGAGCGTAAAGGAAACAAGTCAGTTGCGTTATATTTTTGAATAATAGGAAACTTAAACGTTGCTGTAATTTGCGTCAAACAAACCTGGGGATGGGGTGTATTATAAATATATTTATATGATTATGATGAAATTCAGGAAATTGGCATCATATGGAGCTAGAATTCTATGACATGTATTGTTAGTGTTATTTAAATATGTTTGGATGAAATCATGCTCTGTCTCATATTGGATTAAATGGGATGATTATACCCTTGGCTTCTGAATATTAACAAGTATATGCAAAGGAAAATTGGATCACTCCTTACTCCTCATAAACCCGTTTTCAATTACAGACGCTTTGTTACCGAAATAGCCAACTCCTTTCAGTTCAATCCTCCCTCGCATTGACATTTCTATCATTCTTCTTGGTTTTATATGGAATGGGACAGCTTATCCGTCTCATTTAGACGGGTTTCGCTGTCTAATTAGTGGCTCCTTTCCGCCCACAATCTGGTAGTATTTTGTTTTTACTATATTTTTGCCTTGAGGGACGGTATACAAGACATTTCGAATGGAAAATACACATTGCAATTGCAGTACAAAAAGAAAAGTATTTTGGCTCTGTTAGCACAAAAACAATTCAATAAATTTTACAACAACAAAAAGAAGTTTGTTATGGAACAAAAGCAAGAAAAACTTCCAATGTATCCATATCCTAACTCTCGTCAGATACAGACTGAATAGTGGACAATATTTTTGAGATCCAGTAATCAAGAAGAACTCTGCGCATGTCTCCCATTTTTATGAACAAATACCGCTTTGCTTGTAGCTAAATTTTAAAATGAATAATCAGATAAACTATAAACATAATACGGCGATTTCGTATACATTGAAAACACTTATATAAACGCATATAATGATTAACATAGACTACATAGAGAAATGAAATTCAAATTCATATACAGTTAATTTGGATTTCCTGGGATGAGACAAATCGACGGTAAATTAGTTGTCATGAGTACAAGGTCGAATCCAGTAACCACCGTTTGTTACTGGAACAAAGCTTTGTAATAAGAGTGTTACCTTGTGATTATAATATATGCAGATGAAGTTTGGTCTTTTCGATTAATTTTGAGTAAAATGTTCTACAAAAATTGATTATGATGCGATTTCACATCTTTATTTGTTTTGGAAATTAGAACAAAAATTCAGTTTCCCAACTGAAAATTAAATTAAGAAATAGCAAAATAAATCAAATATCGATTGATTTGTTGTATATTCTTTTAATTTCACAACGTTTTAATAGATTCCCCGATTCGATCCTGAATACACCATAAAGGCACGTTCACCCGAAATAAAAGCGCATAATTCTGGATGAACGGAAGGGATAAACTACTATGTTTTTATACAAATGTGGCTTCAAGTTTAAAGCGCAAAATGTGGGTTTTGCGCTTTTTTCGGAGCGGGTGAACGAGCCCTAACTCATAACTCATTGCCATCACATAACAACCAAACGCCCTTCCCTGTTCCCCCTATCCCGGTTTTGTCCCTCTCTCTCGTATGTCTCTAACCCCGTATTCTTTTGGATGTCTCTGTCCCCGGGGACAGAAACATCCAAAAGAATACGGGGTAAAAGTGTCATCGTGTCTCTCCGCCCACGCGAAGGAAGCTTCCATTGAGCAGCCTTCAATTTGCGTTTGTCGCTTTTCAAACAAGCAGCTCAAAAAAGAGGGAAGCCCTTTTTAAACTACTGTAGACTACATGGATTTTGCCAGCAGGGTTGCCCATGATTAAAGGGCGTATTTGAAAAATGATGGCTGGGTCTGTTTGTATATAAGTTCATAAATAGTCATAGCATAATTTTGCGATTTGGGCTGATTCTTTTTAGTCAAATTAAACCAAATATTTCTAAATAAGGGATTTGACTTAACAATTTGCTTTTGTCGCATTTCAACACCCTTTGTCGAGCAGTGCAAAAAGGGGTGTCATTTTTTTTAAATCATGGATTTTGCCAGCGGGGGTGAATGATTAAAATGGGGTATTTCAATGGTTAATAATTATTACATGGTCAATTTTTGAATTTGTCGCATGTCAACCCTTCTCCATGCAGCGGAACTCAATAAGGGGATCCTGTTAAAAAAACACATGGATTTGCAGCAGGGATGCTCTATGAAGGATTATATGCTTAATGGACGTTTGCATAAATTAATAATTATTTGACCGTTAAGATTTATACTTCGTGTTGATTCATATGAATTACATCAGAATATATCCTTTGCTCGCTGATGGCAGCGAATGTTATGCGTCAAGCGTCAAGCCACGTTCACGCAAAAAGCGCCTAAATAATGTCAAAAACGCGCTTTTACATGAACAAAGGCGATAAATTGCTTTACTTTTTTTATACAAATGCCGCTTTTTTGTTTATGTGAACTTGCTTTAGGTTTGTGAAAAATGCCGCACACTTCTTTCATCGTTTATTTTAACCATCGCTTAAAAATATCCAATAAAACATTAGCATTTACAATGCACGTTTCCTGAGTATAAGGTGACATGACTCAACGTCAATGCTGGGTCATAAGTTATTAACAGTCCTTCGAATTCAAGGACACGTAATGTGGTTATCCAAGGTGATGAAGTATTTATTTTTCATTTTAGTTACTTAGTAGACATACTAGTTAAACTACCATCCGAGTGCGTAGAGAAAATAGATAGCAAAACATCTTAAATATAAAATGTCTTTAATGTATCTTTGCTCGTCTTGAATATTACGTGTATAACATTTTATTACAGGACGTCACCAATATTAGTCTAAGTCGTGACTATATGGCTGCAACGCGACTATAAAATCAGGCGTCACGAACGTTATACGGATATATATCACGTCAAAAAACAAACTGGACAAGCTTTCTTCATAACAAATAACGTTGCTATGAAGCTTATTTCTATCAATAACTTGACTTGTCGTGAGTGTACGTTAATACTCATCCTTTTATAGAGATGGACCCACTTTTATGTTTCAGCTTAAGTGAATCGCGAATCTATATGAAATAAAACAGCGTTTTAAAGACTTTGCAGGAACTCAAACGTTATTAACTAGTCATTCACGGACAGTAAAAAAAGGAGCGAAATTACCATTAGGTGCGAAATAATTGTGCGATGACGGACAGTGTAGTGTTAAACGCAACGCAATTTTAGCTTGCAGTTTTAGGTACACTCGATCTTTTTGGTTGCATTTATTTTATGATAAATCATGAGAGGAATAATGAGAAATCAACTAGAGTTGTTATAACAGTTATAAAATAGTTTAAATATAACATGAATTATATGATTATTTGATACTATTTAACATTAAGAACATTTAACCGGATGTTCCTTTTCATATGGTGTGCTCGAATCTGGCTAGATTAATGAGAAACTGCTCAGCCTCCTTGAAAATATGAACAGATTTTTAAGAAATTCAAATGGTCAATCATTATTCCTGTACTTGTGCTTTAAAGTACTTAAATAATTTTAAAAGCTTTTGAAAGATGTCTTGTGTGATGCTCTTTAACAACGTTTAGGATACCAGATTTTTTATACACTTGTATTATGAGTTTAATATAACCGTTTCTCCAACAGAAAAATATGTCTTGCTCCATAATTCAAGAATATATTTCCGTCATTCATCAATTGTGTCAAGAACATTTTTTAAAGCTGCATATAGACATTTTTGCAACAACATGACAAGTCACTTTTTCTGGTCTATTACGTTTAATGGAATAAAGCCATTCAAGCATATCCAAATTAATTTCACTTCACATTAAATACATGTGCTGAGCAGGTACAGACTGTAAATATATTGGCATCCTCTACATTAAAAGACAAATATAAGTCGTGTTTAACTAGAGAGCTTCTCTGTAGATTGCCCAGTCGTTCTATGAACCATATTTTTCAAAAACTTTAACAATTCCAGAAATCCAGAAGATACCTTTAAATTACTCATGCATTTTGGTTAAAACTTTCTTTGAAAATGTTATTTTATAACAAGACGTAAACATTTTTAATTTAATCTTAAATGAGGAAGGTCCGATTTATCCTAACTTTACTCGAAATCACGTTGCAACAAAAAAATCAAGATGGCTAAAATATCAGAATGACAATAACCACATAAATTTCAACAAAACCTAATCGAACAAATCTTACCAAATAAAGATATAATATGAGCTACTATACAGATAAATAGTGAAATCAAATAAATAAATGTGTGTGTTGCAGTAGTTGTGCAATTTTTTGATAAGATTTTTTAAATCTAATTTACGGAAAACTTAAAGTGAATTTCATTGCTTAGATATTATAATTAAATATGAATTTAAATGTGCAATATCATCTAAGCCGGTGCTAGCCAATCATCGATACCATACCTGATAAAATCGCGAACCATACGCTTGGACTACATATATATTAGATATAATATATTCATTTAATATGAATTTATTTTTTGGGGTTTCTATGCTTAATAGATGTACTAACATTGTAAATGTTATTTTCAATCGAAAAGCTACTCACCTACTTGACCATCCTTATCCAATGGCAACGCATGAATTCCAATAACGATAAGATTCAGTGCGATCAAACAATGAGTTAATCCTTTGTTCGTTTTCATCATATCTACAAAAGTTGTTCTTGGAGAATTTCACAAATAATTTATGATTTGTACGTGATAATCAATTTGCTTTGAAATTGAGCGTTATCCAAATAATTCTTAAGTGATTGTTTAAAATAATATTGCTTGAATACACTTGAAAAATATCAAAGACGTTTGTTGTATTTTAGAAAAGGTTATTTTTCGTATATATCAAAAATAAGAAATGCTAAATTTGCAATAAAAAATGAACTGATGTACTGTTGCCAACCCCTTATACTCAAACAATGCTAAATTAGTAGCTATTAAATCGTAATCTACATTGTTTGCTACAGGTTTGCTTCTCTAACACTACCAGCCCCCTAATGAAAGACTAACGAGTGTTACCCTATAAAAGCTGTTAAATATGTAATAATGACAATGACATACGCCCCAGTTGTTAACGAACGGTGTGATGTGTGATTCTGTCCGTGAGGACGAGACAGTGCGTGGGACGATTTACACCCTCCCTCCCCCTCCCCCTTCCCTCCTTCCCTCCCCTCTCCCTCCCCCTTGTCGCTACATGTGCCCTGTCCGTGTGTGTGATCTATGGGTGTTTTGCTGCGCTGAGTTAAGCAAGACTTAACTCAAATATACATTATTATGGCTGTTTTTTGTAAAGGGCAATACTTTTGGATGCTCAGTAGGCAGTGTCTGGGGTGTTTTGCTCTCATTTATCATGAATGTAAATTGAATATGACTATCAGTGTTAAGCCATTAAGTCGGACGTTGAATATTATCAAACGTGCATCGCGACGTTAAATGATACATCGGACAGAGAAAATTTTCAGGACGTCGTGCCTTTGTGGGTCTTAGTTAGAACGTACCTTGTTGATAGGAGCGCCCATACATAACTAAGCTTACAAATTTCCACCATGCGATGTGTGATATAAGAATCTCTTAAAGGCAAACGATGATGACTATTATTTTGTCTTGAATATTTTTAAAGGAAAATTTATAAACATGACTAAGTTTTGAGTGTACCGACAAATTTTGTGTATGGCCTGGCTGTTTTTGTTGCAACATCTTTGGGATCTTCTTACAGACCTACGTGCCCATGATGCTACCATTGAGTAAAACAGTCATAGGAACGCCATAGCAACACACTTGGTTGCAAGAGAATGTACAAAAGGTTTGCTTTATAGAATCCGATCCACTTTGACTTGTCTCCCATTCCAAACACCCTTATGTGATGGTTGAAGGGTTCAGTGCATAAAAAATAGGAAGACAATGTTTATTGTTCTGATAAAATGGATTCCACACAAATTATTGAGGGTTTTTGGTAGGGCGAATTT
>LQRL01074549.1:0-11397 GCA_001703475.1 Hydroides elegans
GGACAGACAGACAGACAGACAGACGGACAGACGGACGGACGGACGGACAGACAGACGGACAAGCTCAACCCTATATCCCCTCGTTTTCACGGGGGATAAAGATACCTCTAGATGTGAAACGCATTATATATTAAGACCTATGTCAGAAGAACTCAACTTCGCAAAACATTGCAGATTTCTAAGAATGTACCGGGTATACCAACATCTAAATTGCAGTATTTATTATTTTAGGTAGATCGGGCGCGAAATATATCAGACATAAACACCACATTTTATAAGTAGCTTACAGCAAGCTTCCTTATGTAAATGATGCATCTATACCAAAAGAATACTTTCATAACTTAATAATTTGTAATGTATACCAAACATAAATTGGTAGCTTGTTTGCATGAGTTGCGCAACTATTAGTACATATGAAATATATGTAAACACAATATCATTTCTATTTCGGTATCTCGAAATTATTTAAAACTTTTAAGGAAATGTTTTTCATATACACATGTACATATACCATTATTGTGGGACGTATAGACTTAAGATAATTTTGTAATTTTATAGAGTTGTAACGACAACAACGACCTATTATTGGAACTACTGCATCTGAAAAATAATTCGAACATTTGAGTAATTAAAACATTTACGGGTTTGACGGGTTCAATTCCATCCAAAATACAATTTGTAAAAATATAATATAATACAATTAATTATGATGCTTAAAATTATATGTCAATCAAACAATTGAATAACTAATCACATTTAAACAAAAGATTGGGTTCAACAATAAGACAAAACTGATAATCATTCGATATAAACTTGATACTGGCCTCAAAAACAAATCATTTTATTCAAAGGCGATCATTGTCAAAACATGATGGATTCATTTTAGATTTCATATTAAAATGATGTTTGAACTGTCTAACCCTTTCCATCCTATTTGATTAACGTAAGTAATATGACGCACACGTGTTTCGACAGACAGGACTTTTCAATTTTAAATGAAAGATCATATTTCCCCAAAATATATATTGACAATTTCAATAATTATTGTTTTTCGATTTGAAGGAGGAAATCATGTGCAAATTTTAAGTTCGTCATCGAAAAATGTTGATAGGTTTTTGATAATTAATTGAATGTATTTTATATCAAACATTGAACAGACCATTTATTTGAGTGTCAAAGACGTAATGAGGGTAAAAATTCCTTTTCTTTTGATAAAATTCCATTGCAAATTCAAACGTTGTTGACTTGTAACGTTACTGCCTTATTTTATGCTGGCCTTACTTAGATTTTAGGTGATAGGTTCATATGAAACTATTTAGAAATAACGTTTTATAACGTAAATATTTCAAGAAAAACATATTTCTACAGACATACACATGTACAATTTTCCTAAATTACCAAACAAAAGTCACTACAAATTGCAATAAATGAATGGTTTCAGTTATATAATCAATTTTCGATTATTCAAACGCACATATTCTATTAATTTCTTTGAGGGCAGTGGGCCAACCAAAAATTAGTTTTTAGAAACGTTGACAAATGATGGAAGGGTCCGGGGTCGAATTGAGAACACGTGTCTTCAAAATGAAGCAATTATTCTTTTTTTTCTTCATCTTTTTACACATTAGGGGAGCATCATTCGAACCACTATTCTATGATAAGTTGAATTTGACCGAGTGGCACCTTTGGATCCCAGACTTTTTCATTAAAAAAACGCCCAAAACGACAATAAGTAACCAAGATAAACGTTTATATCACTCAAATAGTCTTTCTGACGTGAAAATGAGTTGAGAACGTTTTGGCGTAACTTGTAGCATTTAGGCTGCCAAATTAATTGATAAGCCATGAGAACGCATCAAAGGGCTATTTCGTTCCATGTTTTGTCTAGATCCAAAATAATTTTTGATGCGAATACACATGAACATTTTGACTAATTAATAAGGACAAAATAGATGCGACACATTTATCACGCGAACGCCGTGTATAAATCATCAGACTACCATTTCAAAATACTATCGTCAATCGCAATCAAATCAATCATTGCCGCCCTATTATTAAAAGGTTACCAATTCAAAAAAGCTTCTTCATCATTTGCACTTAGCGAAAGCTGCGAAAATTTCCCTATTTTCGAATGTTAATGGACGAGATTGTAATTTAAAAATAAATATGTGGAACAGACGTAGAACATAAATATTATGCAATATATCAAGCGTCTATTATAAATCACTTGGGCTTCTTTGATTAGGTTTAGGCCATTACTGTAATTTCCGATGTATAGCACTACACATCATTGAATAGATGGGAGAAATGTTAATCGGTGTATTTTTCGAGCCGGTGTATACCCCACAGCCTTTTTCTTTAAATTCAATGATTGCTAATAATTAAACCTGTACTAAATTTGAAACTGTGATTTTACTACATCATGTTGTTACATACACCCAGCCTTTTTTGATCGTTATTTAAATTAGGTGCTTAATCCAAAGCGCTTGAAGGGTTATACACCCGACTATACGGTAAACGTGTCCCTAATTTGCCATCGAAACTAAAGCCATGTCTGATATAACTGATCATAGAATTATTAACGAAAATTCAACTTAGGCATTCGCTCACATTTATGCAAAAGTTATATTTTTCTTAAACGTCTACAAAAATAAACTAAACATACTTTATCGAACAGCGGGAACGTTGCAGGATAACGGGTAAAGGCTATGATGTTAACCATTTAATTCCATTCCCAAATGGATACATTGCATGATTTTAAGTTTCGTTTAGAAGCAATTACAACCATTTTTTGCAATGGCACTCATTTGATTCTAGGTTTTCAACAATTTATTTTTTAAAAATATCGGTTAGCCTTTCTTACGTTCACTTTATCAACTTTCATACATGTGCAGTTCATATTCATACTACGTTGCAAGTTCTATTTGCCGATGTAATAACTTAATATTTCCTAATATTTCTATCACTGAAACTCAAAATTTACCTTTACCCCATATCTTTCAAACGCTATCAATTACTTAAGAGTGAGAGAATGATTCTCAACATTCAAGTAACTTTTAATAAAAGTTAAAATTATATTCAAACCCCCAAACATTTTTTCTTCAGGATTACAATTTTCTACAGGCGTCTAGTTTATATTTTAGCAAACACATCACAAAGACTCAACCATTTTAACTGGGAGCCGTAGAGAAAAGAACCAATAGTATTGTGCAAATTATTCCACCCATTCCTAATTCAATACCAATTAATCGTGTTTCAATATGATCGATACACATCTTATTTCTACTAATTAAATACTCTCTTAATATCACGAGCCTGAGCACTATAGAATAGCTTTACATATAATAAACACATTTATATCTAAATCCTGGATCCTGTTCTCGTTATTGAAGCGCGATGGACCAGTCTGAAGCTATGTGCACATCCGGTTTGCGGATAACCAGAGTCCGCGTGTTGGCGTCGTATGTGCTTTCGAGACGCGTGATTTCAATACCTGCAAAAAACGGAAAGATTAAGAAATATATAAAATTCGAAAAAAAGAACAGTTTCATTATATTTTGTCTGTTCGAGTGTTGGCATCGAAAGTGCTTTCGAGACGCGTAATTTCAATGCCTGCCAAAAATGATCAACGGTATAATATTAAGCCATATACGAAATTAAATACAGCACTTTTGAAATATTATATTTGTCCGCGTATTTGAGACGAACGTTCTCAAGACGCATCAAATCAATACATGCATAAACTTGATGATTTTGTTCTTACCTTACTAAAGAACGAACTATTTTTTTTTTGAATTTTGTAAAAAAAATCGCAAAATTATTGATTTGTGGCCATATGAAAGTCATAAATCTAATCTCGCAAAAATTGAATGATCGAAACTTAATTCTTATTATATAAGAGATGTCGGTTATAAATATTTCAATATGAATTGGTTCCTTTGATGGCATGATAGTATTTTTATCAAAGAATGTCAATTATCCCCACGATAATAAATTATCAGAAGTGAATAATAAATTAGCAAAATTAGAATGTTGAAAAGTCAAATCTAATGACATTTATACGCAGATTTTTGAATATAAACTATTAAATGACAGATTCACGAATTTATTTTAGAAGCCACATTTCAAGATACCACGAGGTGAAACTGATTGTATTTGCAAGTAAAATGTAAAAAATCGCTTATACATAGAATTTATTTGTTATTAGTTTACGGGTCATAATTAAAAGTTATAAATACTTTCTAAAATTATATTTGAAATAAAAACATGTGCCTATTCTTTCACATCAATACATGTAATACCTTATGTTTAAATTTAACAATATAAATTCTATGATTATTTATGGAATCGTCTATTCATCTTGTTGGAATAAACAGGTTAAATTGCCACAATTAACCAAACTCTATTTTCCGTTTGTAAATATTTTTATATATTTCTAACTCGTATTTTAGTCCCTTTTCTAAAATATAGGTCCCTAAATAACTATAACGAACGAGGCTGTGCTACTTTCGATCGGCAAAAAAACGCAGGACTGAAATCTTACTTTTCAAGACTCTGAATGATAGATCCTTGATGCAAAATCACAGTAATTCAATCAGTGGAATTCCTAATATTTCCTATGCAACTTTTGGAAAACTTTTCTAATTATATAATTAAAATGAACAAATCGATCATTAAAAAAATCTTCAAGAAAAAAAAACCCATAAACTTCGTTAATGACATAGAATGATGACAGCGTCCTTGGGAAATTTCACCCTATCTATTTGCATCAACTAAAGGTAGGACGCCTTGCCATCTCTTATAGTAAATTTTAATTGAAAAAAATACCTGAAGATTTTATGTATGTTACATGTATGAGCAAACGTATTCGGCATTTTTTTCTTAATGTGGTTAGCGAATTTTTCTAAGTTTGGTCTGATTTTTAAACATTTTTTAAAACTAAGAATTTCCAAAATAGATTTTCTGCAGATGATATTCATATAAACGCTTCTGTTGCGCTCTACAAGCAGAACTCGCATAGGATATTAAATACAGAGTTTTTTTGCACTGATATTATTTACCTAAAAAATATAATTAAATCCATTTTAATTGTACATGTGCCGGGTAAATGGCACGGACTAACACAACACATTAAGCGGAAGTCATATTGTGAGGGTGGAGACTGCAACGTTAATTGAAATATCAAAATTGAAGCTCAGAGGAAATGGGCTGGTTGTTTTGTTTGTTACTTGTTTATGTCATATTTATTATTGGAAAATATGTCGATATATTGCAATAGAGGAAATGTCAAAGTATCAGTCTATATCTTGTAATGCGATGTTGATATAATGATTTTATGAATATAGCAGTCGTCATCAAAATTATCTGTGGGATGGAAATCCCTATTTCAATTTTGAAATCAACATTATCAAATATTTTTTTATAAATAGCATTGCTTCACTTAGTTTGACTTACCGACATGCAACCTTTTCGTTAAGGTGACTGAACTTATTTTCATATAATTCATAAAGAAATCGGATCATAGTAGTTGAACTTCAATTACGTTAATCGAACGTAAATTTCAATGTGTGTATGCCATTGCACCAGCAACGAGTTTTCATGTTCAAGAACTTTCCAAAATGTCTATCAAATCCAAAGAAATTCATTCTCTTCCCAACACTTTTTTACGACGTTAAGTTCTAATCAATTCTAATAGTAGACCTACACAAAGTGATGCCAAAGAGTTTACTATACGAAACATACTCAGAACACTCAGAATAAGTAAAGCAAAATATTAAATATATAAATTACATGATCACAAATGGCTTTATGAATCTAATAGTTGTTAACCGTACCTGGTCCACTGAGCACGATCTGCTTGGGTTGACTAGTGACGCCCTGTACGATCACTCGCTCCAGCCACGACCGCGTCTCCAGGGGGCTGCGGGCGCTCTTCAGGTTCCTGAGAAAATTTACAAATCTTATTATTCAGTTTCTTTTTCGATTTTTTTATGGTGGTTTAAAATATTTGTTGTGTAAGTATTTTTTTTAAAATAAAGTAGAAACTCATACATGTTTAGCAATATTTATCAATCATGCATATATGATACAATAGATAAAGATCATCCTGGATGTCATTAATTCTATGGTAATCTCAATGGTGGTATTTTGCGCAAGAATGATTAACTGAATGAAAATACTTTCTGCACTTGCTTAGTATGATTATTGACGAAAATACAAAATAAGTCTCGAAAGCTCACGTGTTGGTGAGTTGGCTGCTCTTGAATGCGAATCGACGCCACACACTCTTGCCCTCTTGGTAGTTGAAGGTATCGTACTCGTCGATGTACAGGTCGCCCTCAGCCTCGCCCTGAAAAAAAAAAACACATATGAACAATACTGAAATCACGGTGACCGAGCTTGCATTCATCATATAAGAAAACTAGCCGGCCAGGGCCTTGTGTACGGTTTATTTTCTCACCGATCAATTAGCTCAATGGTTGCTTGTAGATTGATTGATTTATTGATTGATAGCTTGTCATAGAAAAAAAAAACTATTAAGGATAAGGATTATAAGGAAGGGACTGAGTTTGTTGTCCTGAAATTGTATACACTAACGTGTAGATTTTACTTTGAACGCATTTTCCTTTGAACAAATTAGGCTTTCAATGTGGTCTGACGTGTACAAGCTTCTAATGAGATTTAAAGTAAACACTATCTGTAGTATAGAAGAGTCGAATATCCTCGTGTCTCAACGAGAAAATATTGAAAATGGTATATAAATCTTTATTACAAATAAATTTTAGCAGGCTCTATGGTATCGCTTGAAAACCAATATACATGTATATGTATGGAATCTCTAAAATATCAAAAATAGAAAGTTTTTTTTCCTCGTCATAACATTATTATGACCCCGGTATAAACCACATAACGATAAATCTTATTTACAAAGTTCATTGCACGCTTGTTCAGGTAGGACGTAGCTTTGACACACCCACACCCACACTACCGCACTAAGTAAAATACATTAATAACACTGTTTACTGGGTTATAATTTTGTAATGATCGGACATACATGTAACAGCTTTTAATTTTAATCAACCAACAAAGGCGTTACTTGGCAACACCAATGAATAATTTAATCGTTTTTTTTTTTCAGATGTTTCTTCTATTTGTGGATCAGAATATGCCAGTCGGGGAAATTTTCTCGTCAGAATTGTACATGAAAATAAGTCTCAGATCAATTAACAATCAGATTTCACGAATATAAACACACCTTCAGTTGTACTATCACAACCGCCCATGTTACCGCATATTCCCTATTTCCGAATAAGAGAAAGCATGAAAGTGAAGGTGTTCTGGGAAATTAACACCCGACGTTAGGAGGGTGTTAATGACCAGAACTCCAAACTTGAATGCTTTCTCTGATTTAAATCTTGATTGAACTAAGTGTCAATGATATCATTTGCATCAATATGAAATCATTAACATCTATAATTTCAGTCTTTATTAATCCCAATTAGTAATTGCCTTACCTCGAGACTTATTAACTAGATTAAATTGTCAAGTTCCCTCACCATATACATTCATTCGCGATTTAAAAGATCCAGTGATAAGAGGGGATTTTTTTCTTCTAAAGTAAACTGTGAATATATCATGATGACTTTAGGACAACGGAGAACTCATTTCGATAATTTCTCGAATAGATATAAATTCTCAAGTGGATTAAACAGAAATAAAGCAGGTACAAAGCTTACATTGTGATATCTTATAAACAACAAACTGAAAATTAATTCATCGAACTTCAAATGAGATTTATTTGTTTGTATCATTACAATGTATAGCGTCTTTCTTTAATTTGGGTACACATTGCCTTATTTAATTCTTTGTAGTAAATGTTAAAATAAAAAAAATAATGTTAAGATAAGTTTAACCAATAAAAATGCGTTTTTTTGTTGTTAACAAGTATTGATGCAGAAATAAATAAAATCTATGAGTGCCTGAGAGGACATGGCCACATAAAAAGCGTTTGTCGAGCTTATATTTTTTCACAGCAAGCGTACTTTTCAATGTATTCCCCCAAAGGAAAACCAGAATACGCCTTGCTTTAAAAAGCAAAAACGATGGTTTGGGTAGCGTTTTTTTTTCAGTTTTTCGTAGGCCTATTCCGGAAAATACGCTGGACAAACGCAAAAAGCTCGACAAACGCTTTACATATAGCCAGGGCCTTATGCTTTAAATTGTGAGTAGGTGTCATCGATGCTTATGAGTTCTTGGTGTAATATGTTGCATTTCTTTAATAATGATTGACACTAATCCATCGTGTAATAGTTTATCAACCATGAATCAAGGATTTTGACACATAACTCAGGGAAAACATAGGGTTTTCGTTGTAAATAACACCCTAAAAGATCAAAGGAAGTCTATTGGATGACGTCACAATCATGATTTAAGTATATAGATGGTGTGTTCTTGGGATCTTTTATGAGACTGCAAGGAAACATGATGACGATATTTTCCCTTTGACCCGCCAACCCATCCACCTGTCCACCCAGGTTTTCTTTTCGAATATGATAGCTTTTGTTTCCTTATCAATGTACATGTATCATCAATTTTTCATCGATCACATTTTTTTATTTCCCTATTTGTGAGATGAACTGGCCAAAATTTTATGATTTCATCCTAAACCACAAAGAATGAAAGTGTGACGATTAATCTCAACTGTAGGGGGGGGGGGGGTACATTTTTCAAATAGCCGTTGACCTACATTGTAGAAAACAAAGCAAGTTCATTCTTTGTTCTAAATGCTTAAAATAAATGCATAAGCATATATTTGGATTTTGTAACTAAGCAAATAATACATTCAAATAAAACCCTGGTTAACCGCAAAAATTACATGTGCATTTGTACAACAGCAAGGGGTTAAAAAGTCATATTTTTTATGAAAGACTGTTAAGTGAACTATAAAATACTATTATGAGATTAACATAGTTGTGTTGGCCAAGGGCAGGCTTCGATTTTAGCCACATCATCGCGATTTATTCTACATATTAACCATTATATGTTCAAGTATTATACATTATTTTGTGCGACATTTGCTAAATGAAAGCGTCATATGTTACCAAGCTCTAGTTCTTTAGTCAGCTGATCGAATCATATAACGAAATTTTTCATTTTGAAGGCTCACAGATAAAAGAAATCCGATCGTGGTTTGGCATTAAGGAAATAAATTGACAGCAGATTAAATCGAACGATTTTTCATGCACTCGATACAAAGCATTTTCATTTAGCACTAAGCGTAACGTTCATACATAATCGAAAAAGCAATCATTGAATGAGCTGACATTAGAATACCTAATTATGAAATGTTTGCATTCTTATTTCAGCCTCTTGCAAAAAAGAGGTGCAAAATAAAAGAGAATACAAATTAGGGCAAATGACATTTTCTCACAATGCCTCATCCTACGCACACTTGAGATGACGTCATATGTCGCAAAACTAGGGCGTTGCCACAACGTTCTTGTGTTTCTTCTGACCAGGTAGTATAAGGTGCCAAAAAAAGGAAAATAAAGTTGTTTTGTCAATACAAATTTTGCAAACAAGCAACAAAAAGGCGTATTAGAAACAGTTCAACTAAGGGAGATTTGAATTATCACTTTAGCCCACTCTGTGATAAGTGTTTTTTTTATTTACTAAGGCCCTGTAATGAAGCACAGCGGATTCAAAATAGTTCAAAGAGTAAACAATGTTTAGCATTAATTATAAGGCACACCTTGTTTTCTCTCATTTTCCTATTTGGCGTCACTTCCAAGAATAAATCTTTCAAAACGTTTTTTTTTAATGGATCGGAAATTCAAAGCCATGCGAAGTATTTTTATACATAACATTTTGTTGTGTGACTAGTTACATATATTAATATTTGTTTTGCATCAAATTTCGCAAAAATCAAATTATGATCTAGCTCTCTTTAAATAAATCCATACATGTCAATTAATGGTGCATATTTCTGGGAATCTCCTGTGTTTAATTTCGTTAAAGCTACAACAAAACATATATTATTAATCTACAAGTATGAATCGACCCCAAGACTGCGTGGGACTTGAACTTAAGTGACCTCAGTTTTATGATAGATATAATTGGGATACAGTTTTTTAATGCATTGCATATACAGGGACATATAAATATAAAGGACATGCTCATGAAACGATAAGAACAAGCGGGTGGCATTTTAGGAGAATATTTTGAACATGGTTATGGCGTTTTTAAAGTTGGGCTATCATTAAGTCGAAATGAAATTCGAATAAAACTCAAATTCCAATTAGATCTAATTTTGTCATGTTGGAAAACACACAGGCAATTAAACATATAATTTAACATTTGAAATTTGGGTTTATCGCTTTCTTATGATTTTCATAACCTAATCAACCTCAATACAAGCTGATACAACATATATTGATATTTGGTTAAATTCTTGCAAAAGACGCTTCATATACAAATAAAAAAAAAAAAAAAAATAAGAAATCTCACCCATCAAATCTTTAATAAGTTTTTAATTATTTGAATTTGTGTAACAATGAAATTCGTTATATTTCTATTTTATCGAAAGTTACGCAAATTTGACAAGTCATTTATAAATATATTTTTACTTTTACATATTTAGATAATGTCACTAAACTGACGCCTGTCTTTGATTTATTTCTAGCGGTAGAGTATGCCTGCACATCAAGATCTTATTGGCTATTTTTAATGTAATGTATTACAACTTTTTAAAATTGAAATTCTTCGTGACATGTCTGTTTTTAATACCAAAGTTTTGGAACCAATTCATCTTATAATGCACTTTTTGTGCTAGTTTATGCATGTGAAATTGATGTCTTGGTTTCGATCCGATTTATCTTTGTTTCGTTCGTTTTTTATCACATTATAAAGGGAACATTTATCATTCTGCCTATACTATTCATACAATGGAACAACACAAGGCACGTTAGTAATTTTGCTGAATTTTGATATATCGATTACTCATAACTGAAAATTTATGATGCATTGTTAACATTGTTACTAATATTCAATGTATTAATCATTTATTTGTGATTATATCCATAGAAAGTTCATACAATTCATAACGTCGCACTTATTCGCTACACTAACAAAAACATTTTTACATATTTTTCAACGTCTTTTCAAGTGAACTAAACTTCTAATAGGACAAGCGAAATGTGGAAAGATCACTTTGACTCAAATGACAAGAAAAATACTAAATGCATTTCAAAAGAAAGTGTTATTGGGGAATCCTCAAAATAGGGACATGGTAGACAAGCGCGTAACTTCTATTCACAAAATAAAGTTAGCCGGTTCCATACAGATGACAATTTTTTGTTCGTTTTTTTTTTTTTTTTTTGTTTTTTTTTTTTTTTTTTA
>LQRL01074555.1:0-15218 GCA_001703475.1 Hydroides elegans
TTAAGACACTATAAAGGATGACGACAGGGCTTCGGGTAAAACTTCAGCCTCCTCGTCAGTTCTATCGGGTGAGTTTTTCATGGGTAAGAGGTGGAGGGGGTAATGGATAATGTTTTATTATGAATATGAAATTATGCAGCAAAATAGCAAAACAAAAATAAATTTTAACTTCTGTAGATGTTTGGCAACATTGACCTGGATCCCACCACCAGTATTACGCGTCACAACAACTTCCGCACATTCCTCATGGCCGTCATGCTCCTCTTCAGGTAAATGGCTTTCTTCTGTTTTTGGAGGATACTCAAAGAGTAGTAAATAAATTGCTATGAAAATATAGATAACAACCAATTCATTACGATAACATATTCCATACCTTAGATGTAAGATGTAAGGCTAAGATGTGAGGCTAGCACCTAGAAGATTCTACTCTCATTTACAAATTATTAAAGAAATAAGTAGGGTTATTTTTTTCGTGTATCCCGAAAATGTTACTTTTTTGTGAGCGAAATTACCAGATTTGTCCCCATAGTAACCGATTATCCCAAAAAAGTTATTTTTTAGTGATCGATAATACCGGATTGTCCCCATAGTAACCGTTTATCCCGAAAATGTTACTTTTTGTGAGCGTTAATACCGGATTAGTCCCGTGAGCGATAATACCGGATTATTCTTGTGAGCGATAATACCGGATTCGTCCCCGGACTCTCCTTTCTACCTTACTGAAATATAACGAAAAGTTATATTTTTTTCGTGTATCCCGAAAATGTTACCTTTTTTGTGAGCGAAATTACCAGATTTGTCCCAATAGTAATCGTTTATCCCGAAAATGTTATTTTTTAGTGAGCAATAATACCGGATTGTCCCCATTATAACCGTTTATCCCGAAAATGTTATTTTTTGTGAGCGATAATACCGGATTAGTCTTGTGAGCGATAATACCGGATTAATCTTGTGAGGGATAATACCGGATTTGTCCCCGGACACTCCTTTCTGCCCTACTGAAATATAAAGAAAAGTTATAGAATTAGTTATTTAAAATTATGTATGGAATATCGTAGTTGTACGACGGGCGAAAGTAAGAAGGAAATCTTGCCGACATTCCCTAGTCATAGAATATCCTCAAATATGAATTGATTTATCAAAACCTTTTACTATCGTCTCAAGATGTCCGACGGATGAGGGTCGACAGGAGAACATGTTACTCTGAATCTAAATTACATCATAGTTCCAAAATGTGAACTTTCGTTTATTTATCGTTTATCTGTTTTCCCCTAGATGTGCGACGGGGGAGGGTTGGCAGGAGATCATGCTCTCCTGCATGGGCGGCAGTCCGTGCGACCTGCAGTTATGCTATTTTTTGTGAGCGATAATACCGGATTAGTCTTGTGAGCGATAATACCGGCATTGTCCCCTGACTCTCCTTTCTACCTTACTGAAATATAAAGAAAATTATAAATAATAGTTATTAAAAATTATGTATGGAATATCCTAATTGTACGACGGGCAAGGGTAAGAAGGGCACCATGCTGATATACCCTAGTCATAGAATATCCCCAAATATGAATTGATTTATCAAAACTGCTTCCTATTGTCCCCTAGATGTGCGACGGGTGAGGGTTGGCAGGAGATCATGCTCTCCTGCATGGGCGGCAGTCCGTGCGACCTGCAGTCGCGCAAGGGCGACGACGGCGAGCGCGTGTTCGAGTGTGGGAGCAATATCGCCATTCCTTACTTCGTGTCTTTCATCTTCTTTTGCTCATTCTTGGTGAGTAGCGATGAATAGGTTGTGTCATTGATGACTCTATTGGTAAGTGCCGCCATTATGTCCTCCTGACCATGGCGAGGACATTTTGGCGATAGGGTAGAGGGAAGACATAATGATCGGATGGACATAATGCCACGCAACATGCTATGTTCCTATATGGACGAGTCATATCTACTTTGTGTGGTGGCAAAATTGTAAGAATGTATATTATGATTTACTACTTATTTCGAAGCAATGAACTGTAAATGTCACTAATTCATACTTGAGTAACAAGTCGATATTAATCCCATTTCAGACGATTATCGATGTTTCACAAATATTTATTATTATTTTAAGATTGTCCATGAAAGGAAACCTGATATTGAAAAGAAATACATTCATAGACCTACGATGTAGTAAGATGACAAAACATCGATTAAACTCAATTTGCAAAAACTTTATTTTACCAAATGTCATTTCAAGGTAAGCTTACTTATAGATCCTTTGATAAGTTTCATGTATTTCTTCCCCCAGATGTTGAATCTTTTCGTTGCTGTCATCATGGACAACTTTGATTACCTAACTCGAGATTCCTCGATCCTTGGTCCTCACCACTTGGACGAGTACATCCGGGTGTGGGCCGAATACGATCCGGGAGCTTCGTAAGTACATTTGTTGGTGAATAAATTATTTTGGCAAATAAGGTTCGGGGATACGGCAACACTTGAAAGGACTAGTGTGTTACCTTTTTATATATCTTTTATGTGGTTCTTAATATGTTGAATTATATGTTTACTTATGTGACAAACAAATTATATACCATTCAGCTTGAAACTCTATGGAAATGTTACAATAATAATTAAATTATATACATCAAGCTTCCCTTCAAATTTCTTTTGAATATATTTTCGTATAAGTGTAATTAAAATAGCGCTACCTACTAATATGATAATATGTCTTAGAGAAGCTTTAAATCACTCACCTTTATATATGTGTCCTCTAACTCTAGATGTTGCTTATGCTGTTTATATGTTATGCAAAACTGATCTATGTTTCAATGTATTCCTATATGTCATATCACCCTTAACCTGAAGTTGCATTATATTACACTACCGTAATTTTCCGCGTATAATACGCATTTTTTTCTTCGAAAATCAGGCCTAAAGTCGGGGTGCGTATTATACACGGAAACATCGGACATGAATATTTTCATATGGATTTTTTCTTGAGTAGTATATCTGTCTATCATTTGCGTATATGACAATAACATAATGCCGCATATTTAACAAAAACAATCCATACGATACTTGATAAATCGATTCTACGAGGATTTTCCATACTTAGGATGTATATTTCATATGGTCAAAATTGAAAATTAAGCGAAAAATAACGCAACAATATTTCCAATTTAGGGGTGCGTATTATACGCGGAAATATGGATATTTTGACATTTTGAGGGCAAAGTCGGGGTGCGTATTATACGCGGGTGCGTATTATACGCGGAAAATTACGGTAATTACTTTTGCTGTTGGTGTACATCATCAAATAAAGATAAATTTGATTTTGCCTTTATAAGTAAGTGGTCTCAAATCAAATCAACCCCAATGTATAATTTTGGAAATGTGGAAAATCTTTTAAAATAATTTATTATATAAATACGCAATAATTGAACAAATCAAAATAATCACGCTTGCGTTTCGAATTCTCGCTTTCTGTAAGCAAGCATATGTGTCATCACCCTGTAGTAAGATCAACATCTAGAGAAAACTGCGCTCCTTTTGAAAAAAAAACTGTAAAACTGGTCTAAGGCATTCTGTTTTCTCTACTCTTCCCTATTCAATGTCATTTATTTGTCTGTGTCTATTTATGTTGAAATCACTACCTTGCTCTTTCCTTCTTCCTATGGCTAAGCTTTGCTTATTTTCAGTCATGTCAAACATTTTGAAAAACTATATGGGACAGGTGACACTAACGTGCTGTAAGTTTCATTTTTTTAAATTCAGGAAATTCAAAGCAATTGCAAATGGAAAAAAGCGCAAATGCTCCTATTTGCATTAGAATTTTTGTTTTTATTATTCATATTAAACTCTTATGTTCAGTTTACACTTAGAAATAGCAGTACAATATTTAGTGATAGCATTGCGTGCACTAAACACATTTTTCATAATGATATAAGTATTTGGAAAAGTTAAAGATAAGGCATACTTAGCAGATCTTTCACTTATTTTTCTTTATATGATTTTCTTTCGCAACAATTTTATTCTTTCTTAATGTTGATTTTTCTGTGGAAACAGCATGGATTTTGTTTCGTTCTACTTTTCTTCTCTTAATAATTATGTTTTACGATGTATTCATTAGATTAAAGTCCACCTATACCAAACATATTTGAATTTATTACATGCTTGACGTTGTTTTAATAAAGAAAACATAAGGCGAGCCACTGGGCTTTCCAAAAGCCGTATTTTCCCGTTGACGCAATAATTAGGTCACAATGCTAATTTGCATATATGCTGTTGCATTTATTGCGTCATTTTTGTTCTCAGTGTTACGCTCCCGGGTGGCATGCCGATTGACGTTTATAGTAACGAAAATCCATATTTTAAGGTTTTGAATATTACGCTGCACCTTATTTATAAGCCAATGCTAGCAATACAAACATAAAAAAGCATATTATAATAAAAATAATACTTCATGCTTTCAGGAAAATACGGGAAAATCCCTCGAGAGACCGCCCGGGAGGGCCCTCAGGCTTCGCCTTCGGGCCCTCCCGGACGGTCTCCCTCGGGGCAATAATTTCCCGTATTTTCCTGAAAGCATGATGTATTATTATAGCAGTGATAGAAAACAAAATTTATTATATCATTTGAAGTAAACCAAAAGCTATTATACTAACGTAGATCTCCAAGTTGAAGGGTATAATGTATATGCATGAACTGCAACCTATCAAAAGATTTGTGTGAAATCAATATAGATGAGTATTTTACGTGGGATTGTAAACGCAGATAAAACGCATGATAAATAAGCTAAAACCGTCTTTGAAAAGATGACTCAAACCAAGCATTCATTGGATTGGTATTTTTTATTACATTTCCCAAGGACATCAACGGTATCGTTTAATTTCCGATTTGGACATAAACATCATTACTGAACTGCTAAATACGTGTTGAAACATAGGGTTACCAATGGTCAAGATACATGAACTCGTTAAAATACTTTATAATGGTGCGGTCAGCGGGACTTTGCGTCCGCGTCTGCGGAATTTAAATTGGTATAAAACATAGTGATCACTGGGGAATTAATACCGCTCGTTTTACTATGTTTTATACCAATTTAAATTCCGCAGACGCAGACGCAAAGTCCCGCTGACCGCACCATAAGAATGCTTTAACGAATATACCAAAACCTTTATGTAGATTCCATCTGTAAACTTCATATTTTAACCTCGAAGCACCATTGTTCTTGGTTTTGAAAGCTAAAGGTTCTTATCTTAAAAACATTATTAAAACTATTTTTACAATTTGAATGGTTAGGGTTTATAGTTTTGTGTGAAATGCATGGACCTTTATTACGACTGTAGTTTTTTTTCTTATCAATATCTTTTCAATGTTTGTACTTCATTAGTTTTATAAATTGACAGAAACTTAAACCTATACAATAACGAGACAACAAGTTTTATATTACTACAATAATGTATTATATTTTATATATTCATAAGCCAAAATGTTATAGGTACAAATAAATGAGTATTAAGATTAATAAATGAATTTATTTTAAGTCCTAAACTTATTAAAAATAATGGTATAGAGTTCCATTCAAAGCCAATTTTGATAACCAGGGAAAATAATATGTAAGATAAATAAACAATTAGCTGAACTGAAATTCTCAATTGATTAAATTTTGTTGCCAAGTCAAAGGTAGAGCAATAATCCAATCTTTTTATCTTTTCTTTTTTATCTCAAGGCCGTAAGTATTTAGGTTGAACCTTAGTCATGCATTACTTAAAAGAAATATTATACTTTATCTACACTTTTCATATTTAAATGTATATAAATAACAACACCTGTTTGGGTGATAGTTTGATAAAAACATCTTAATATAGATTTAGAACCACACTTTTAAATACTATACATGTTTTATTGCATGTTACAACAAAGAAAATTATATGTGATGATTTTATCACATGTGCAGCATAGATATTTCTATAGATTATTCGTCGATATTTGTCTTTATTAAAAGTAGAAAATTATAATGTTTTTTTTTACCATTCCAAAAAAAAATTCGCTCCAGTTATTTTGGGAGCAATCATCTGCAAATTTTGTCAAAATATATCTTCAAACATAATAAAGTGTGTATAGAGTAATTATAAATTCATTTTTAAACGAACTATTTTAGCTGGTAGAAACCCATATTTTTCACCTTGCCAATTGCAGTATTTGAAAATTAGAATCGATTTTATTAATTGATACAAGAATCATACACCGTTTTAAAATCAACTGGTTTGACACTTTTCTACAGTTTTTGGTCTCTGGTTGCATTCTTAGAATCGCAAAATGTTTCATTTAATTTCGTATTTGTATTATCCTATGCGCTTTCCATACAGTATTCTAACAACTATTAACTTTGCTATCTTAAAGCAGTAAAACACATTCAATACCAAATTCAGTATGCTAGCCGATTTAATTTTAATTTAGACACAATTTAAATACCCTTCTTCGTCTCCAGGTTCAAATGGATGTTGTCATTCACATTTCACTGTATCTATTATATTTTTCCTGAAAATATCCCCTATACGCTTACTTAAACTATTAAGAATTGATACCTTTTAATAACACCATATGATGATGGTATATGTTGCAGGGGCCGAATACACTACACGGACATGTATGACATGCTGCGAAACATGGAACCCCCGGTAGGCTTCGGCAAAAAGTGTCCTTATCGACTCGCTTACAGGGTGAGTTAATGTTTTCAATATACACGATATTTCGGCATGCCATGCTATGAATTCAATATATCCTCGATTTGGTAATATGGTAAGTTATTTTTTGCCATGTCATAGTTGGCGATAATATAATATGTTTATAATATTGACAATCAGAGTGGAATATAAAATGTTACGCTTATAAATCATCTAGGATATGAAAATTTGATTTCTAAAGTGCAATCTGAAGATAGTCCGGGTGCAATACACGGAAATATTGCATCATATCATTCCTTATCATTTCTTTAAACGATGCACCCTGACCATGTAATAAACATTATATGTCATTCCATGGATTTGTTATTTTGCAAAACAAAAAAAATATTTCAGGTTTTTTTTCATTTTTTTACCAGCAGTCTATTAATTAAGTAACCTGTATTGATTTACCTGTATAGTCTTCATCACTTAGCTATTTTGACATACTTATTTGATTTCATTTCAAGTAAAATACGTGTTTGTCCAATATAATGAACCCGTCAATATAATTCATTCATAGATAAATTACTAACAAATATGTATAAATATTCATGGCTGTAAGATGTATATATTTTCATTCCTTCTACAGAAACTGATTCGCATGAACATGCCGGTTGCCGAGGATGGGTCCGTTCATTTTACGACAACGCTCTTTGCGTTGATTCGCGAATCGCTCTGTATCAAGATGGGTCCAGCTGAAGCTATGGACACGAAGGATGACGAGTTGAGAGAAACAATAAAGAAACTGTGGCCGATTCATGCCAAGAAGATTCTGGCCATTCTGGTACCACCTAACGAAGGTAGAGTGGCACACATGTGCTGATATACCGCTATGGCCACTTATTGCAAATGCAGTTCGATATAGTTATAGTGTTGATATTTAACAACCGTTCACATTTTGAATTTTATCACAAAATCCCGGGCTGGATCCGGAAATATGACTGATGATAGCAGAACACGCATAAGATCATAACATTTATGCATTGCAAACTATATGTATATTTATATGCCTGCAGTGTAAACAAAACGATATATTGTTTACAATAAATATTGTAATATGTTATACGCTACAATTATATTTTTTATATAATCAAATCTGGTGGAAACTTGGAATATATATTTTGTTTTAGTAAGGTTTATATTGAAAATACATCATGAAGAAGCCGCACATATGGAAGTTATTGGCACGAAGATGGGCATTTCAGATGCTCGAGGCCGGAGGCTGAGGACATCTGAAATGCACGTCTGAGTGCCAATAACTCCATATGTACGGCTTTTGAATGTTGTATTTTGTTTATTACATGTCAATAAAAGCAATTAGCATGCCATTTTAGTGTGGTTTTCATCGATTGTAATTGGAGAATGCCGATACAGCATTGTATTGCCCTCCAGTGCCATTTCTGTCATTTCCTTTATATTTCGATTTCCAACATGTAATGAAATATGTGACACGCTACAATGATATTTTTTGTATGATCAAATCAATCAAATCTGGTGCAGCTTGCAATATACATGTGTATGTTTGTTTGCAGAGCTCACATTTCAGCGCCTCACCGTCGGCAAGATCTATGCGGGTCTGCTTATAGCCGAGAACTGGAAAGCGTTTAAAGCGAGCCAGTCTCGAATGGAACATCGGGGCATGGTGAGATATAGTCGCATACTAATATGTTTGATTTAGAAAGTAGATTAATTTTGATAGATGTTTCGTGGTGGGATATGGATTATAATTTCTTAACATTTTGATAGATCTTTCACAGTATGTTATATAAAAAACATATTTCTAGGAAACAATCTTTCTATATTTTTCGAAAAAATATTTTGATATAACAATTATTAGATAGAGTAAGCTAGATTTTACAGGGCTTAGATAGATTTTTAGATGTAGCCTTCTATCAAATATATGTTTTCAAGTTTTGATTATACACATCACAAAATTCTTTTTGGGCATAAGAAGACATTTTGTATGTTTTCATTTAATATATTTTTGTGGCGTTTTACCCTTTTGGCTTGTATTCAATATATAGAATTAGCTGAATTTGCTCGCTAGATCCGTTTGCTACATGTATAAGATCATATCTATACCACTCTGCAAGTTTCAATTTAGAACGTCAATTTAAACATTTGAGTAAACATATTTACAGGAACCTCATCCGAAAGAAGAAGAGGTATTTAAAGTACCGATTGAGTTTTGGAAACAATGTTTTGATTCTTTTGCATTTCAACTACGCTATCGTCTGTAAACATATATGTGTCGTATAAATTAGAATACACACTGCAGTTGCAAAAAAAACTAATATCTGGTGTTTATGAAAACTACACTGCGATAATAATTGAAAAAAGCGAATCCTGAAAAAAAATCTATTTACTACACCAAAGAGTTAAAAGTTTTAAAAACGGAAATTGAAAATATTTCCATGCGAAAAATGAAACCATATGAGTGTTAGTGAGAGTTAAATGCTATTTATCAGTAAGTTGACAAATAGAATGTTTTTAATTCTCATATAAAACATTTAGTTTACTCAAATAAACCATAATCGCAAATAATATTCAAAAATAGTTTCGCTATATCAGTTCTACATACCAGTAAAACTAAAAAATAATTTAATCAAATAGCGCAGCACTTAAATATTTATATTTTTCAAATTTCATTTTTCGCTGTCTAATATTTATTTCATTTTACATTCATAATTCAAAGCACTTTTCGAGCATGCAAAATGACACTTTTCAAAACAATATATATTTCGCTTGGGTTGGATTTCAATTTTTGTTTCAAATTTTCATACTTAATTTATCATCTTCATGGAACAAAGTATAACGGTTTTTTATTCTGTTTTTATGTTTATTGCTTCGTCTTATTTGCTTCAATTTATTATAATAAGTCTCAAGCTGTATATAAAATATATAACATAACATTGACTGTTTTTTTAAACATAAGTTATATGAGCACATGCGTTAAAGGTAGAATGCTTATATTGTGTAATTACATGTATAAGCATGTATACTTTTATCGGAAGAATCAATTATAAGTGCTCGTATGATCTTTTGTTTCAAATTTTAAACCATTTGAAAACAGGATATATATCAGTTTTCTGCTTTATGCTCTTGCCACTTCCTTTTTATGTTTTAACAAATAATACATTAATACACCTGCCCGATCCGACTTGATGTCACATAAATTAAACCTAAACATAGAACTGTTTTTTTTTTCATCATAACCTTAATTTGCTCGCAACAACGATTGATGTTAATTACCAGTAAATTATTCAATGCTCACAATATTTTATAATTTACTTTAATTTCAGATTACATCATTTATACCCTCAAAGCATATAAAATATGCATGGTTAAATTTATTTTTCGTCCAAAAATGAGAAAAAAATACTGATTTTCAAATAGTGCGTGTTGCCAAAGCAAACATTGCTAAAACCGAAGAACCTTTATCCATCCATTGTGATACAGTTTCTTACAGTTTAGTATAATAACTACAACTGATAATAAACATTCACATATTTTTTCCTTCCTTTTAAAACAGAGACAGCCCTCGTTGTTCAGTCGCATCATGGGCGTGGTTCGCAACTCGACGCGATCCAGCAACTTGAGTCTGGATCAGGACGATCCCGATTATGATGGAGAGGGATACAGGTATAGTGGATTTTTATAGGATTTATTTTTAGATTGACGATCTATTCTATTTGGGAAGTATATTTTGGATATATTTTAGGAGGTATATTTTGGAGGTATATTTGTTTCGGTAGATTCATTAAGGTAGAATTTAATGTAATTTTAATTACACTGCCCTATTAATTGTTACTTAACTATATCCTATATGATTCTGACAAGTAAATTGAGCCCTTAGAAACGATAACCAATTAATTAATCTCCGCCACTTTTTTTCTTCCTACAGCATCGACAAGCATGGCAAAGAGGGCATGACGAGTTCACTGAGTTTCCTCAGACGCAGCAGCAGTAAGAAGAAGGACGGTATGGATCTCCTTCAGCCCAATCAGGTACACGATACTTTCAAGGCATTATGTTATTCGAATAATGGCTATAGCCCCAATCACCTTTGTAGCATCAAAGTATATTCCGTATCAAGCGCATCCCAGTCTATACAAAACCTCATCAACACCTCAAGCTGACCTAATATGATTTAGTTTTAAGACACCATGAGCTAATGATGAGGTTTTGTATAGATTGTGATGGTTCGGGATATCAACCCGATCACGGTCAGATTAATTTTATGATGATCAGACAATAATGTGTACCAGTCGACATACATGTACATCGATTACATCAAAACGCTGATTCAATTGTATATGTTAACGTATCCCGATTGTAATTTGAAACCCTTGTGTGTTTGGGTACATGTGCTTGATTATATTGTAATTGATGATTCAATATATTTGATAGAAATGCTTTTGCGTCCTGAACCCTGTTTGTCGATTTTGGCAGCACGTGTCCCGAGAATATGTTAACCTCTTGATTTGGGGAGATTATTTTGGGAACACATCTTGGGCACCAAAAAGCACATTATAATATCAGATAAATAATAAAATTAAATTAAGATAACCTTTATTTCGAAATAATTTCAAGCGAAAGAAAAGACAACGTTGGCATTGGAGACCAACACAGTGGTCTTTCATGAACAATGCTTTTGACTCTCATTCCGAGGTAACTCATTTTAGGTCAAAGGGATTAATTATTTCTTCTAAATTTTATTTTGTTACGGAAGAGGTCTTTTAATATATTCTGGTGACAAACTCTTGTGTTGAAGCAGGAATCTAAGTTCTATTGTGGTTAAGGGTGATTGAGTTCGCCTTTATTGTACATGAATTATCTAATTATCTATATGTCTTTAACATTTCTTTAGCAAGTAAACTAAACAACTTAGGTTTGGTCGAGGGTGATTGTCTTGTCTTGATGTTCACAACAAAGACTAGTTTAGAACATAAATGCTTGTATATTTTACTTTAGGTTGGTTGGATTTTACACCCATTGTATGTACAGGTGATGGAATTGACATCAAAACATAAATTTCTTTTTGTTTACGGTTATTGGATTTTATTCATTTCTCCTTATTTCGACATGGTTTTTGGTACAATAATTGTTTTGTAATCATATTCAACTTGTATCACATATAATCAAAATGGCCTCAGGTGAATTCAGATGTTTAATTTAGATTGAGAAGTTTTTCGTGTGTTTTATAGCATTTTGATGATAACATTTTCATGTGCGGATATTTATATTAGAAAAACAAATGATAAACATGTATTTCATTTTTTGTATGGGCTGATTAATAGATACATGAAAATATACTATTCCAATGTTATATAGTGCTGACGTATAAACCTGATCGATAATGCCTCTGATGTACATATCACAAGTTGCGTTACATAATGTTGTATTTATCGTAATGGCGGCTTCGTTATTATTTCGAAATCTTCTATGCCTAAAAAGAAAACACCCAGTGACCACATATTATCATATTATTCAATAAAATGTGCATATCTGATCACGTTTTTTTTTCAGTCTGGCCTGGAGATGACGGATATTCGTCGCACATCCAACACCAGTCAATACAGCGTTGAAAACGCGCTGCTTGGGGCTGCCACGTCTATGACAAAACTCAGCGAGGTATGTCGTATTCTACATCGGCATATAGAATTTTTGATTTTTTTCTTTCCGAAATCTATTTAATCATTGAGTAAATATTTTTTGAAGCACATTGTCTCAAAATACTGTGTGTAATTAGAAATAATCTGTTAAATATTTGTACGATAAAAGAGCAGTAAATAATGAAGATTCTTTAAGTTATTGTTTAAAAGTGTACTGTTCATACCAAGTCATACCAATTAAACGTATTAACGTTTCCCAAAATATTTTTCCTTAGTTATAATGTTTGCAATTAATGTGTGCCATGTGTTTCTAGTTTAGATTACTGTTATAGCTAAATGTTTTAATTTATCTTGTGTAATTTCTGAGAGCTTTCATGTGTAGTTTGCTCAATGCACACTAAAGAGCTGTTAATTCTTATCGATGTTCATTTTTGAGTAGATGAATAGTTTCAAGAAGTAACAGTTTATAAATAACGATACTAATAATAATGTATGAAGTTAATTATTTCTAGCCCAAAATACTTATATCCTGTTACACAATAATTGTGTTGCGTTAAACAGTGATAGAACATATATCCAAAGTGAAAACAGGCTTCAGCTGATAACATGTAAGAAAAAATGTCAACATTAAACAGCTTTCAAATGACAGCTGTTTTCATATGTGTATGTTCTTTGACATAACACTTTTCGCACAAATCGGTTGCCAATACCAATTTTAATCGTCATTCTTTTAAATTCCAAAAGCAGTTAATTAAGGAATATTTTTTTTCCAAAATTAAAGGCTATTTTCAAACAACCGCATTTGTGATTTGACTAGATAAATGTGATCTTACTATGTGATAAATGTCTGCATTTGGTATATTGACGCTAAATGTGAAATGTGAAGCTCACAATTTTGCTTTTCATTTATGACCAAATGCATTCATTCAGTGTTTCACTAATCGATGTCATAGTTTTGCTTTTATTTCAGAAAAAAATTGTTTTAGACATTTTTCATTGCATAACTTTGTTGCTTTTTGTCTTAATGTGTAGTCAATATGATGTGTTTAACTTAACAATGTTTCTGCTTACATTTCCAGGATAGTTGTATATTTGTAACAATATTGTTCCCAATAGTTTTTTTTTTTTACTTTCGGCATGTGCATGTTAGTTTCCATTACTTTATTTTTATTTTCTTCTTGTTTATATCCCAAATTAATTTATTCATATATTTTTATCTTATTGAATTCAACAATTAATTACTCAGGGTTTGCTTTGCTACATTAGCACATTATTAAGGTGACCGGCAATTAAAACTGACCAAATTAGATTACTTTGTTGCCTATGACAAATTGAAGCATGAAAGTGAATGAATACACTGTAAATATAAAGAATATAGGTCAGGGTGGTTGCACCATACATGATATGAAGTATGTCCAATCTCTTTTCTAGCTTAAGTCATGTTGTGTCTCGCAAAACATTTAAATTTATTATTGAATATTCCATTTAACCAATTACTCACATTAGATTTCGATTTAAGTATCTAAAATTGCAATATTGTTTTGTCATTTTTTTCTTTAATATTATTTTATATTATTATTTGTTGATTGTTATCGCCAATTTTATTTTAAATGATTTTATTTTGCTTGAGTAGATTTGAGTTTTATTGTCATGTAGGCTTTGTGATTCCTTCGAATTTTGTTAGTTTCTCTGTTAACTGCAGTGAGTTTAAGTTTGCATTTTGTATTCGTTTGCATTATTTCACCGTTTATTTAACCTTTAAATTGTACAATAACTGCACCGTCTATTTTTCATTTCTTAATCCCTTTCATCCTCAAAATTAACCCACTGTACATACCACACACCCCATATATAATCTATACATAACCCATATATATATATCGTTATTGGTATTTTTGTCTTTTTCGTGTGTTTGCCACAGCAGCCTTCAACAAAAGGCGGCGACCCGTCACTGCAGCCGTTGCTAGGGGGCAAGATGACGACGCCCGGTCCGACGCCCAGCCAGACGCCCAAGCCCTCGCCCAACCTGCCCAGGGGCGCCAACACCGTCATGAACATCCTCACACCCAGCAACGCCCGCAAGAGCCCCGTGCAGCTGCAGGGCCTGCCGACGCCCGGTGATGCATCGGCCGATGACATTCAAACGGTCAAGGTCACCGATATGACCTCTGCGCCGCAGCTCAATGTCAAGTCGATTGGCTCGTTGTTTAGCAGTATTAATAAGTCGGTCAGCAGTGCTTTATCGAGCATTATGTCGTTTCAGCCACAGGATCAACAGCCACAGCAAGCAGGTTTCGCTGGAGGACCTAACAACCCCCAAATGGCCAACCAGCGGTCACTCGGTGGCTTCATGCCGGTTGGGGGTTCCCCGGCAGCCATGAGGCGCCAACCGATGACTCAAGTGCCACCTGGCGGAGGAATGATGACAGGAGGCGTGACGTCACATTCGCAACCTAAACTAAACACCAATCTGTCCTCCTCCCCTAATATGAGCGCATTACGAAATCCGAATGCCATGTCACATCCGAACCAATCTGGACCACCCCATAATGCCCCGCCACCTTCGTATAACACAGCGATGGGTCCACCGCACCCGTCCTTTGCTGGTGGTGGGGGACCACAGGGACCGCAAGGGGCGCCACAGCAGATGCCTCCTCCACATACTGGTAGGAAACCGATACCTTATCACCATAATCAGCTCACACCACCAACACATCAACGCTCACAACCCCCACATGCACAAAATGCACACAGTGAATCATATCACCAAAAAACACAATCACTTCCATCATCTACACAACACAATGCACACCACCAACCAACCCATGCACAATCCCACCCCTCCCATCAACATACCGCCACCCCCTCCTCCTCCCAACCCCAAACGCCCACATCCACCCTG
>LQRL01074558.1:7522-22825 GCA_001703475.1 Hydroides elegans
GCTTCATTTGTTAAAATATTTTATTGTACTATTTTAGTATGCATGTATTTGTAAGCAATTCAAAATACCATTTTGCAACAAATAAAATATATTATTATTAATATTATATATTATTGTTATCGGTTTCAACTTTCAAGCAACCGCATGAAAGCAAAATGTTTAATATTATCATTTTCCTATTGTTACACTGATTTCAAGAACAAATGTAAGTTTTGCCGTATATATACAAATTAGAAACATATTTTGATATGTTCGCTGTTTGAATAAAACACCCATTATTTGAGCAATAACGCAAAGAATATTATATACTTTTATTTTAACCTTCATAATAAATCTTGTATTCACTTAAAGAAAGAGCGGAGTGTTAAGTCATATCGCAAACTGATGACCCAATTCCGTTCGCAAAGTGTTTGCTTATCCATATTTGCACCAACATCCAGTTAAAGAAAAACATGTAGGAATGTCTTATATAATTTTCTATGATATCAAAAACATTACATGATTACATTAATCCGGCTGAATTTCAACCAGTTCTTAAAAAGTTCTTAAATATTATTTTTGCATAAAGATACTCAGGTAATTATAACGAACGGAAAACTAGGTTTTAAACGAGAAATCTGCTTATTAGATTTAATTCAATTATTAGTTTGCATATAGTTGATTTTATGGAGATTTTACGAGTAGTTACAATAAAAATGGGAGAGATCTTTACATAGAGACCACTTTTTTACCAATTGAGGGTGACTCTCCGTCTAATGAATAGCACTTTTTAATAAGAAACTATTCAATTGTATGTATACATTTGTCAGTAGAGGGAAGGGTAGGCCATACAGCATGCAGCGCGCTCATACATATCATTATTTATATATAAACCGCACGACCACCATGTCTTCATTCAAAACTATTGCCATGTAATTGCATGTCAATTCAATGACTAAGATGTGGCTTGATATATGAAATATTCTACGAAAAATGATTTATTACATCTTTTGGTTCTTTTTCCCATTGATAATATATGGCGTGTCAATTGAAATATACGTGTATGGGCCATAACGTATCTTTTATTATCTACAATGTTCTAGTAATTTACATACTTTAAAATACTCGTTGTTATTGGTATGCATCGCTATGTATGTCATTAAAAAATATTATCAAAATCTATCTACACTTGCGTTGGAGTTGAAACCCCTCATTTGAATTGCATGATTTGATATATATATTGGTATTTTGCTATCGCTTTTTTCATTTATATCGTCCTACGTTTCTTAAAAACTATCTTACCAGTTTGAGAAATAGTAGCTGGTTTTGTTAGCAAATTCATTTATTTCAATTAAATCCACAGTGAATGATTAAAAAATAGATTTACATCGATTAGATCAACAAAATGTATTGTGAAAACATGTTTAAGTAAGTCATGATTAAAAACTATAGATAGTATACAATTAGAAATGCATATGATAATGTTTAGGGTATGCATGTTTAATTATACTCTTAAGTATATTCTAAGTACATTCTCAATCAATTACGCAATGTAAATCTTTAAAATATTGAAGCACTAAGTATCGATTGGTTATTGTGTACGGTATCATATTAAATCGCTTACAAAATGTAGTTAACAGTTGATTTGTTTCCGGATTCTTATTGTCATTGTCATATTTGAAAACTCATTTCAAATGTATTGAACCTATTTTATTTGCTCGGGTACATTCTGGTCATTTGATACTATATACTATATACATTTAAGATGTTACCAAATATCTATCATCATGCTGTTCTACATGTACATGAGCTCGCCATGTTTATGTTATTGTTATAAGCTTATTAATTTAAACTTATAATCTTGATATGTTAGTATAAGGTTTTGTTTTACCCACAAATGCTTGTGTATATTATTACAAATATAATTTAGCTGTTCATCAAGATAAAAACAACAAATACTAGTACAACCCAATGTATCATGCGCAATGGTCCTTAATCATTTACCCGAACCAACATAAAATGACGGTTTCTCATGTTTCAAAGAGAACGTCGAACGTTGACCCACATAATCTAACATTAGAATCTCAAATTAAATGAAGGTATTTTGATGCGATTAGTTTAGGAGTCAAGCAAATTATGTTCCTTTGAAGACAAATTGTCAACCTCTTTTGTGAGTTTATCAATCGATCAGAACTCATTGTTCATATACCCGTTAATATGCCTCATTATCAAACAAAAAGGTCGAATGTGATTTTTAATTCGAGCCATTTCAATACCGATGCAACATGTAACCAGAGAAATAAGATGCAAAACCACTTCTCATAAGACCCGATTGCCATGCCCGAACCCAAACCATTTCGCCAACTACACATTCAGTTAAGACAAATGCGCTGCCATGAGCGTAGACATTATCGGAGGGGTTGTAGTTAGCGGTTGCCCTCACCAAGGCAACTTCATCCTTGACTATATATGCCTTAATTCTATTCGATGGTTTTGACACAACGTTTACAATGAATAGATAGGTTCCATTATACGGACAACGAAATTCACTGGTGGATGGATCGTAATGATTTCCAAGATTTATGTGCTCCAAATCAAAGTTAACCAGTTCTCCATCGGCAACAACCTGGTCCTCACTTGCACTGAATGTGAAACCCACATGAACGGGATCTGTTTTACCAAACAATCCATGCATGCATTCGCCAAATGTACGACGTTCTATTAAACTTAGAAGGCTTACAAAACTGAAAAAAAAACCATTTACACTTTGAAAATATTATATAAATTAATAAAATAGTTTAAGATGTTTTCAAATATTTGCAAACATTTATGGTCGAGGTATTGGATTTTGAAATACTTACTATCGAGCTCATTGACAGTAGATTCAGCAGTCTCTAGCCTTGCGTTTAGATCATTTATGACGCCTTTATTGAATATGAATCATAAGTATTAAAATAATTGGCTTCAGATATCATTCATGCATATACATCAAGAATTGATGGTATTAATTCACATTATAGAAATATCAAAACAAACCCTCGAGCTCATTGATACTTTGCTGAACCTGGGAATTCGTAGATTTCGATGACTCTAGCCTGGTGCTTAGAGCGTTGTTGCTAGCATTCATGACATCATTCTGAACTATGTACAAATTAAATATAATAAATAATATAAAATACAAAAATATATTACATGAATAACCTTGATTGATTCTAGATATCATACGCGTCGACATATTTAATCAAAACATTCATAAATTTTTCAACCAGATTATCGAATAGTAAAATGGTTACGCTCGAGCTCATTGATTCTTTGTTGAAGCTGGGAATTCGTGGATTCCGCCTCATCTAATCTTGAATTGAGAATACTGTAGCTGGCCTGCATTTCCACGATGGCGTCGAATAAGTCTTTGTCCTGATGAATATATGAGCGTGTGTCTTGAGCGAGGACCAGTTTGATTACGATTATAAACAACGGCCACATTTTAGCGAGGTCGATATTGGTCACCATTTCTGTTTTTTGTTGTTTATGATTTCCTACAATAGAAATGATTGCATACTTGTTAATTGGGTTTGGTTTTGTATTCTTCTTTGTATCTAAAAAAACATTGACATTTTCTTGTATACCTATTAAGTACCTTATTGATTCGTGCAATTACTCATGTTTTTCATAATGGTACAGAATCGTTAAAAATAGAGGCAGAATATAAATATTTTTCAGGGTACAATCGTCTGTAAATTGTTTTGTTTTATATTTATCGTAATATACTACAATACAATTGTTCTCTATGTCAATTTTCTCAATCATATCAATATACAGAAGGAAAAGAGAGACATCTTGACACACGACTAATTAAATCAAATTAAATTAACTGTGGTTTCACTGCTTATGAGTTAGATATAATAAGAATTCACATGATTAACTATCTCAATCATAATATATCAAACGTATATGTTTCAACTTACAAGTAAAACGCAAATAAATCAAAGGTCCAGTATTATCCTTTTCTTGCTTTAACACTTGTTTCGGGCACAAATATGTGTTTTTTGAATTAAACACCAAAATTATGTGAACAATAACGCATAGAATATTATACAACTTCCTTATATTAGGTTACTTCAAATCAAAAGCAGTTTTTATAGCACAAATGCTATAACAGGCATAGCCAATACAGTTTTTAAACACACATGAATGCGTTTACGGTGCTTTGTTAACCCATTAAAATTTTATTATTGTGTCTTATTTTATATGTATAGCAGTAAAAAGATACGGGTGTTGTGACATGAAAAGGTTGATACTGAAATCATTTTTGTGAAAAATGTAACGAGATATATAGATGTGTACATTTGTATATTGTAAATTATCATCTCGTTTGCATGTTTTTATAGTGAAATTATAAATGTGACTTAACATTTCATTCATAATTTTGTTGTAAATTCAGTGATTCAATAGAGTAATATTTGTTATAAACATATTTAATATATTAGAAAGGATTTCGTTCTAATAATATGGAAATGGTTTAATACAAAGACTCTATATGCCCTTAAATGTGTTTGAGTATGTATGTGCAAAAATCTTGTTGTTATTACTAGATGAATGATATCTTAGACGTTTGCATGAAAGTATGACCAAAGCTGTATTCCAGTATAAGAAGGCCATAAACGCACGGATGACTGGTTATACGTATGAAGCCCAGCTTGCATACTGTGGAACGTGTGGAAGAAAGAACCCACCCAGGGACATCACAACCTAATGTATAATCTGAACACATAAAATCATAGTACCACGTGTTGCCGTTTATAAGTTGTAAAGATCAATATTCGTGGATATCCTTGAGTTTGGTTAAGAAACTATACAACATTACCAATTGTTTAAGTATTATTGGTTCAAGTTTTCACACATTCATAAAAAACTAGAACAACAGTATGAAATACAATAATGTGCTTTATATATTCTAGAGTAGTTATTCATACCATTTATGATAAGCATGAATTATTATTATTGCTTTGACCATATGTGTTTCAAACACTGAATATTCAAACCAACTAGATATGTTATAGCATATCTAGTTTTCTAGATAAATCAAGCCGTAAAAGAATTTACAACTAGATTATTCATATCCGATTGCTCTGAATTGCATGGAATATAAAAATTAAGTTATATTTAAATAAACCCAACATTTATAACCGTCGATTTGTTATTATCGTCAGGTTGAAAACTGTTCATTTTTATCTGACGAGACCTTCAATATTATCGTTTTCATAGGTTATATATAAATCAAATGTTGGATGATATATACATATATTCTTTTTATTTTATCTTATCAAATAAGCAACTTTTAATCAAAGTATATTTAATTTATTAATACATGTTTGTAGGTTGACCATTTGACTATCCAAATTACTAAGATAAATCAGTCGCATATTAAATGAATATTTGTATTATATGCATCATACACAATTGTTTTTTTATGTTTAACCAACACCAACATTAAATGACGCTTATCAATATTCCTCATGAAAAGTCCCAAATGTTCTAATGCATCTCAAATATCAACGGAGAACTATGTGAAACCCTAAGATAAGCTAATTATGTTTTTGGAAGACAAATCATCCTTTCTATTGTTATCCTGAGTGTACACATTAGTCATCACCCATAATAAATATATATACATTCATATGGCTCTTTATCAATCCAAAAACTTTTGTTCTATTTAAGTCGATTTAATATCGCTCCAGCATATACCCAGAGAAATGTGATGCGAAGCCACCTTGCAAATAAACCATGGTGTGTGCACGAACCCATATCATCTGCCCAACTGCACATTCAGTTATAACAAACGCGCTGCCATGAGAGCTGGCATTATCAGTTGGTTCGTCATCAGCCTTTGCCCTCACTAGTTGTACGTTATCCTTCATGATATATGCTTCCATTCTTTTACCTTGTTTTGACATTACATTAAGGTTGAACAGGTAGATTCCGTTATACGGACAATGGAATTTACTTGTGGATTGGTTGTAATGATTTCCAAGATTTGTGCGCTCGTTTTCAAAGCGAACCGTTTCGCCATTAACCAAAGTCTGGTCCGAATCCGCACTGAATGTGAAGCCCACTGGATTAGTGCCTGTTTTGGACAAACATATGGTATTGAAATAACAAAGATATGAAATATTAGGAAGACGACATGAACAAAAATATACTGGTTCATGGTTACATAGATATATACTAAGCACAATTTGTTGTGTGTAAACGATTTCCCACCAACCATGAAAAGATAAATTGATATGGAACATATTTTTCCACGTTCAGGCAAGCACTTAAATAATAACCACCATTACAGTCCTCTCTCATAAATGATTTTAATCCTGGAAAGCTAAGCTGACACAAACTCACCCATTGGTTTTTCAATTACATTCTAATAACATATTTACTCAAAGTATTTTAATCCGGATAAAACAATTCAAACGCTTACTTTCGAGATCATTGATTATATGCTGAAGCTGGGTGATGTTATTCTCGGCGAAATCTAGTCTTTCGGAAAGAGTCATTTTGCTTGCCCAAAGTCCATTTATTGCATCAAAAAACTCTTCATTCTGGTCTACATAATATAACAACATCTCGTGTTGAAATTGGCACTTGCATTTAAAATTAAAAGACACGAATAAATAAAATGAAGAAGTAATTGGTTTGACACATTATATTCAACGATGCATAAATCAAAACACTGCATTTCTTTACCAGAATATAGAATGAACATTACTTACTCTCAAGCTCATTGATTTGTTGCTGTAGTTTGGAATTCGTCTTTTCGGACGCATATACTCTTGTAATTAGAATGCTGTTGCTAGCCTGTAGTTCAGCAATTAAGTCGAATAAATCTTTATTCTGCTTACTATATGAGCCTGTGTCTTGAGCTCTAATGAGTGTAATTGCCACTATGAGTAACAGCCAAATGTAAACGGTTTCAATTTTTCTGCCCATCTCTTCTGCTTTATTTATCACTTCCTACAACAGAAATTACATAAAAGTTGCATGACATACAACACAACGTGTATGAAAAGACACACAGAAATTATTTAGGGGGTTATTTCTGACATTCTGTGAGGTAGATGATTCAAACGCAAAAGATTGATAAGGCTATGACACTTCTGAATATAAAAAATATCGAAAATAAAACAAACGTTAGGCTCAAAATATCTTCACATAAAATTTTACCGAATTCACAAATTGATTTCTTGGATTAATTCTGCAATTTGATAAGCAGGAATACATATAACGTAAAATATTAATTTGAAATTATATTTTTATATTACCGTAATTTTGCCAAATTCGTAAGTTTTTGAATTCAACATTTGTTTAAAAAATAAATTGACTTTTAAAGGCTGGTAACAGTTTCTGTTCATAATTCAGATTTTTATATGAACGTTTAATTATATTCGAATGACACTGTTATAAACCAATAAATACAATAAATTATCAAAATATTTCTGCTCAATATGATTTATTCAATGTCGCCCTACCCTGTGGTGCTTCCTAATATCACAGCTGTTGGTTGGGAATTTCAGTCAAAATTAATATCTGAAATGACAATTGCATATAAATATATAATTAACAAGTATATTAAAAGTAATAATGTAAAGGATAATAGTACATAGTATACGTTATGTTTTCTGCAATTGGCACCATCTTAGCGGATAGGTTGATGATTTTATCCGGATATTGCTCGTTAATATGAAATTTTTTTAGAATTTAGAATAATTTAATATTGGAATACCTTATGAGATTAGTGTAAAAATAAATGTTCCCTTTTTAACTTACGAGCTGACCATTCAAAAGTATTAGGTGTTGTTCAATCTCTTTTTGTTATATCACAGCGAAAATCTGAATTTTGTCTTATATATCTTATATAAAGAGCACCTCACGATATGTTCCACACAAAAGTGTTCCCAGCAAATCTCAACTGAAATGGAACAGTAATGTATGGCATATGATTGTTAAGTGTGTGGCCACACGGAGCAAACCAACCATTAAACCAAGCTTCAAACCACTTTAGGTGGTTTAGTGCTTGTTTTGAAGGTTGGTTTGCTCCGTGTGGCCACAGCCTTAAAGAATATATTCAACATCTTAACTTTACACAAAAGGCTATTCCTTTTTTGTTCCTATGGCTTCATGCTTGGAAAAAAGAATTTTGATGGTTATGAAAATAAGTATTTTGTCAACAAATAGCATTTGTTAATTTGTTTCAAGATTATTTCTCAACTTTTGAAACATTGTTTTGTGTTGTTCTTGTTTCGTACATACCCGGCATACTTCAAGATAGATTTAATGTATGCAGGATAAAGGTAATTTTATGAGTGAAGCCGTTAAAAACTTTTTACTTCCTCATATGTTTTATGTCAAAAGTGTGTTTACACTTTTATCGCCCTTTGAACACATTGCAGAAACCTGTCATACGACTACGCCCTTATGGTTCGTAAATGATCACGACTATTTAAATTCTTATTTATCTTTATTTATACATTCATAATAAGTGATTTTGCATTAAACAAAATGGTAACAAATTAGATCCGTTCATTGTAAATGCCGAATTTTATGAGAGATGAAATAATGTTCAGTCGCTCGACCGCATGGTATCTATATAAGAATGAGTCTGCCGTAAAGACCTATCAACTTGTTGTGGTAAGATTTGTTACGGTAAAAATTGATATATTATCTGGCTCGGTTTGTTAGGTTATTAATAATCTACACCCGTATAAGAATAATCTATGTTTGAACGAAAAAAACATTAAAAAAGACAAAAAGAAAAATATACAAAAATATGTTCAAACCAAAAACAATCAAGCTAACACATATCCATAAAACCAATCGCCACTCTAATTCAAAGTTTCATGTATCTTGAATATAAAATATCCCATCAAGCACTTCAAATATTTGCATTTTATCTGGACCTCATGTTACTAGTAAAACACTCAGCAGGTAAGGGCTTCCTTGGGCAGGCGCGGATTCACCATATAAATCATCCGGCACACGCCCCCCTGTTCGCCCTTATATGTAAGACAAAAAAATAAATTTGCGACCCCCGGTTCAGCCTGATAATTTATACAGTTGCGCCCCCATGTTCAATATTTTCTGGATTCGCGCCTGCTTGGGTTTTTATATGGACATTTTTGCTCTAGAACATCGGTCAGGTGAGTCATTATTGTTGTTTTGTTTTTAAATTATTGTTTTCTAATAGAGTTATGGTATGATTAAAATAATTCAGGTGGAAATCGTCTTAAATTGTTTTACTGCATGAAAATTTAAATTGAAGGGCGCAATTCTCTTAAAACTTATTATTCAATATTCATTATTATTCTATTCTGAAAATTACAGATTCTATAGAAGTATTCTGGGCCTTAAAACTCCGAAGCCCTATCATCAATTTCAAACTGTATTTAACCCGATGGTCCTTTGACCGGTATGGTCTTTATTAAATAAAAAATAAGAACAATATTATTTAGTAAATTCATAAGTTAAGCGCCTGACATACTAGTCATGCTTTCTTATTTAATTATGATGCTGAATGTAAGTCACCATATGTTTCACGTGGTTACGTTGGATCCACTTTTAACATTATTTACCATGCCCTATGTGCTCAACACGTTATCACTAATTCGTATATGTGGCAGCGAAACATTGGTTTAAGCGAAACTATAGTTTCGCTAGCGAAAGATTAATTTCTCTGATGTTGTAAGGAAAAAAAAGTATATTAAAGATACGTAAACAGGCATAACTTTGGGTAAAACTTTGAATAATTATGTTTCATGTATCTTTTGATCTAATCCTGTGTACTAGTGGCAGAAAACACACTACCAGAGAGGATTATCCGTGAGTTGAGTCATGAAATGAACTTGGGGATTAATCGGCTTATTTCAATTACATCATTGAGTAGAACTCCATAAAAAGCCTTTAATAAATTGGTTAGGTGACTTATGAATCTATTGCTATACATATGTACAAGATAAACTGTGATAAAAAGCTTACTAAATAACATTACGACACAGAATATTTACATATCCGAAAAATTCATGTTTCGCTAGCGAAATTAAAGTTTCGCTAAAAATCAAAGTTTCGCTGCGACATATACAATATAGTTATACTTGAAAAACATTTTCGTTTTCGCTAACCAAGTATGTATACGAAAACATATCGATACGAATTGATTTTGAAGCCTTTATTTTCTTTTGAATACTCAATAATTCATACTTATATAGCAAACAATTAGCAGTCCAACTCATGGAAATACAATGTTTTCTTTTATATTCCAAACGGTAAGCTCGGTAACCTAGCCAACTCATGTTTCCATAGGGGGGCGATCAGGCGCGGATTCAGAAAATATTGAGCCTGGGGGCGAAACAGTATATATGATCAGACTGAACCGGGGGGCGGAAGTTTTTTTTTCGTCTTACCTATAAGGGCAAACGGGGGGCGTGCGCCGGGTGCGCCCCCTTTAAATCCGCGCCTGGCGATAATAACCGATAGCAGATATATTTCTGAAAGATAATGAACAACGAATCTAGAAATGTTTTATTAACAATACGAAGCAAAATGTTTTATAGATTTATATAATATATGAAAACGATATGTTAGATGTCATTTTAAAGATATATAGGAAAAAACTTGAGGGTGACTGATTTTTTGCATTTTGCTGGTAACCAAAAGGATAACTAAATAAAACATCATTTTCATTTTTTGTTGTGCTTTGTATTAAGTCTTCATAGTTTTGACCCTATTTCATGCGTAATACAGTGAGGAAGTACAATTTTAGGTACATTTGTATTTTATACATAAATTTAGCTGTATGGAGATTTCAAACATAGGTTTTAACATTATTTATATCAATAGTCGGTTTGAAAATAACGTTTTCTGATATCATGTTATGTACTAAATTTTAAATATTACCTCTAATTATTTATAAAAATAATTGAGATAAAAATAAGTGATAATCGATAATGCAAAAAATGCAATATCTGTTCCATTTATAAAACGTTTCCAATTTATCAAGTAAATAATGAATACTAGCTAGATTTTAACATTTTTGGTAAATAAATATTCAAAATAACCTGCTCGACTCGGTAAAAAAAGATAATAACGAATGTGTTTGATTAGAAAAATAGTCTTCAAATTTCATTAAAATTCTAGATATGTTTTGTGGTGAAGATATGATAAGAATGAAAAGAAAACGTGATTTTGTTTCTCAACTATTTGTAAACTTATTCATAGTTTGAGACAACTATTAGTTAGAATATCGATGAATTCCGATTTCCTAGAAAATGCAAATGCTTATCCCATGGAAACCCCTACCCCAATTATCCATCAAATAATGAATACGTGTTTGATCGTTACATTTTTTATGTTTGAATTTTCAGAAATACAAACTCGACTTGATGATAGATATAAATAATGAATGAGAACTTGTTGACACACGAGAGATTAGAGGCAATGGTTAACCGGATGATCGAGCCTATGACACGATGTTCATGGATGAGTGGAATCGGATACCACAAAGCCCTAGATACAGACATGGATGAGGAACATGGATGAGCATGCCAGACGATATTCGACACAAACCTGGTAGAATCTGGTATGAGACACCGAACTATGTGTGATGGTGTTTCGATAATGCGTGTAAACACAGATAGTGTCAAATATGAATTCAAATATACACACTTTTCATTTGTCATGCTTAACAAATTGTATCAAAGAAGTAAATAAACTGAAAATACAATGATTCTTATAAATGCACATTTAAAGAATATATCAAAACGTAAATGTATAAAGGTGCTACTTTTCATATGGAAACCTTTAGGACTCTACATCATTCACAACACAGTGTTTCATCACAAACAAAAACCTAAAATCGAATTGGTTGCCACCACTGGTTCAGTCTATCCAATTCAGCCTGATCTTTCTTCTTCTGTTTTTCATCCCGTTGTTTTCGTTCTCTCTCGCTTGACCGATTCTTTTCTTCGGCAATAGCTTTTATTAACATATCCCTCTCATGTCTTTCATGTTGGATTTGTCTCTGTTTCATTTGTTCGCTTCGTTCGGATTGATTGTGATAGTCATAGTTGATAACCTTATCGAATTCTGGCTGCATACCCCGCTCTGGTAAGCCGTAAACGATGTTTGGCCATCCTGTATAAAACAATTGTTCATATATTTAAATTACAAATAAACAAATAAATATGATTTAGAAATTAATAACTCGAAATCAAAGTGCATAATTCTGGGTGAACAGAAGGAGAAAACTACTATGGTTTTATACAAGTGTGGCTTCAAGTTTTAAGCGCAAAATTTGTGTTTTGAGCTTGTTTTTCGAAGCGGGTGAGCGCAGTCATAAACACATTATTTAGGTAATCATCGAAAGGTTTGTCATGCCAAAAACATTTCCGAACAAAGAGTATTAACTCATTTTACCTCGATGTGTCAATGAAGAAGGGTGTTTTTCGGTATCCTGAAATATAAGATTTAGACATCAAAATTATTTAAATGAATTAACATGTTCATACTTTGAAGCAATATTTATTTTTATATTTTATTATATATATTGGAATTGACGATAAATTCATCGATTTGCTCGTCTAAAAATCGTGATATTTATATGATTATATACATACACATCCATGTTCATGGAAAATACATGATGTAAATAAATAATGGAGGATCTAGAGTCCATAGAATCACCTGTCCTTGACGTGATTTGCTCACAGGATTCGTGTACGGGCTGTGCGGGTCGACCTGAAATATTGGTTAAGGTTCCACATCAAGTATAAATATAGGTTACGAAGAAATCCTGTTGTTAATACTTGATTATTATTCAAAACTAAAATAGCACATTCATTTGTCACGAGTTGCAGCATCGATTTTGTAAAAAACAACTTTTTATATTTATTTCAATTATGTTTATCAATTATTAAATAGACTTCTTTGCGTTATCACTCAATTCATTAACTAACCTTAGTACATTATTGATACGGATTTTTTAAAAACATTATCTATAATATTTCTTTGTAATATAAAATATTTTTCTACGCTCAACGGCAAGCGGATTGTTTGAAAGTGCTACAAAGTTCTAAGAAATTTTGACAGGCGATAAAAATGTTTTTTGTAAGGTTTGCTGCGAGGCATTGTTCGCAGTTTTATCAAGTTTATTCTTCGAAATATTTGTCGACGGGCCATTTTAACTGTTTGCTACCCATATGCGTTGTGTATGAAACGACTCATTAAATGTTTGAAGACACTCAAATATGTGTTGTCTAGAAATATACTCACAACTTCATGGTATTCACTTTTTCTTCTTGGCTCGACCTAACAAAAATATAAATAATTGTTGGTTTTGGAAGCCATGTTGCACATCAATGTTACGTCTACCTTATATGAATATGCACTCATATTTTTGGACATTTTTCAGTATACATCAATATACTTCTTAGTGAAATTTAATGAAAAACTGAAATAATACATGTATTAAGATAATACTCACAACTTCATGATATTCACTGTATCGTCGTGGTTCAACCTAAAATAAAAATAGTATATTTCTGTCAAAAGGATGGCAAAAAATATATGCGCAATTATCCATCAATTTTTTTTTTAATATTATTTTACTAATGCACATACATGTTTATTTACAGCTTTTATTAATAATTTATCGTTACACACGTACGGCTACAAATATTTTTATCGGCCATATTAATTTTCTCATCGCAATTAATATTTTCTGTAGCCCTATATAGAGTTCACTCCCACTATTGATTCTTATCAGTTAATGATAAATCGTTTTAGAAATTATCAAATCCAAGAAGATATATATTTTACCACATCATGATATTCACTCGCTCCTCTTCTGCTGATCTGAAATAAATAGAATAAAAATAAATGAATATTCAATTGAATAAATCTAATTCTAATCGGGAAAGATAAAAGATTATTGGCGATGCAAATTAAAATCAAAATAGTAAATTATTTTGTACCTTTTCAATAATAAACTATTACATTGATGTAAATATATTTCATATATGAGTGTTATGATTATACATGTATCTTTTTTGGCAATATACATTTTGGCACATAGGTTTATATCGTGTGTTTAGAATAGACACAAATCTTACCATTCCTAGTCCGTGGTTCAACAATTCGATCAATAAAAAAGAGTTAGAAATATAAATAGAAAATCAACAGAAACTACTTTCTATATCGGTTTACTTAATTTTCTTTATACATATATGTATGTTTCTCAGGATTATGTACGTTTTACATGCATATGCTAATTTATCAACAATTGAGTTTGATTTTAAAGTGTTATCCAAGCATTCAAGTATATGTTTTGTTGCAAAATAATTTTGAATCGATATACTGTACACTTACCACTTCATGTAGCTCACTCGAATTGTAGCGTCTGCTCATTTTAGACAATCCTTCTTATGCAGACAAATTAATATTCAAATTGATATTGCCATGTTACATTGTCTAAACAACATAAAATAGATCCGTCTCATGCATATTCCCAGTAAACAGAGAACGTATTTTTCACGGAATAAAAACGTTTTTTGCACCTAATTACGTTTTATTCACGTTGTAAAAACGTGTTTTAAGGTTTTTTGTTTACTGGGTTAGTCGACAAAATAGTCTTAAACAATATCCCTTTTTTGGTCAATAATAACTTAATAAATTTATGTTTTGAACGCATCGTTTCCTGTATATATTTGATAACTAATATAAGGATCTTTAAAACATGGCTCCGATCCAATTTGTCAGCTGAGCCCAAGCATGGATATAAATCAATGACCTGCACTATTTACTATGCTTATGCTTAACCTGTATTGATTATCCAAATTCGAGGTCTCTATATATTGTGATGGTTTTGCTTTAGATAAGGATATGATTTATAATGGAGTTATGATTTATAAAAAAACTTTGTCTTTTGGAATGGTCAAAAAGTGAAAACTCTCGATTTTTTTTCGGTAACCGATCCAAAATGTTGTTGAATTTAGAATTAAAAAATATATTTATTTTATTTATCATTACATGCTACAGATCCGATAAAGTTTTGAATCATGAAGGAAAAAAACGTAATTCCTAGCTTTATCCTTAGGATATTTTTTCATTGAAATGAAATTTCGGAAACGTCATTATTTGAAACAAAATCAAAATAAAATATGTTAAATTAAAAATAGCGTTTTTGATTTATTAATGTGTGTTTGTGCGTGATTGATATAAGGCAAAAGTCCCCCCCCCCCTCCCCGGCAAAATTCCCTCACTATATTTGCAGGTTAGGAGAAA
>LQRL01074571.1:0-13042 GCA_001703475.1 Hydroides elegans
GTAGAACCCTGCAACATTTTTCCTGCCCTAGCCGTCGCATGGTAGATCATCCTGGGTAAACCAATGTAATCCTCCCGATTCTTTTCCGCTCCGATTTTATATTACTATTTATTACTATATAGTAAACCCTGTGATCACAATATCGCTGGGTTAAGTATATTTTCTTTGAATTTCGCGATTTGAAAATCATTACATGTGCGTTTATTTTCGTATTTTAAACATATTTGTCTGGAATGATACAGTATATGACCCGTGAGGCCGCGTTTACGCAAAAAAAACAGCTTAAAAATAGTGCAAAAAGTCCGTATTTGCGTGAACAGAAGGAATAAATTGATATGTTGGCTTCGAGCTTTCGGGTTTCGAGCATTATTTGTTTCTAATTGTGTGAACCTTTATTCTAAATTCACATGTTGCAGTTGTTAACAAAAAGCAATCCCGTTATAAGCGTTATTGAATCTTCAAAAAGCCGCATGGTATCAATAGGTCATGGTTAAATTAAGAAAAGTGACATTTCAATAAGCCATCAATTGTATCATTAAATGCATACGGCTGTTATTAATCGATTTAAACCAGAATCTATATGTAATTTTTCACAACATCGGTGACATCAATTTATACATTCATAAGTATCATTTTCAAGGCTATACTTAACCACCCCATATTGGGACATATGTGATGTCATTAATCTTCCTCTCACCTTTTCGGTACATCGGAGAACATACATTTTTGACGGGCGCTCTGTCATTCCTCATTTAAAGAAATTCTGGCTGACGTTAGGTTTCGTCGCTGACGTTCAAACTATGTTGTAATGCATCACAATGAAAATCAATGTATAACCGTGTTCTTATCTGACTACGGAACGTGCCATGTGAAAATGGAGCTATTTTCTGTGATGTGACACAAAATTGAAAACCCAAGCTGAGTTGGATGTGGCTCGTGATACAAAATCACGAACATCACCATTCTTTTAGATGTCGAACCACGTTGAACGGATGTGCTAATTTGGTCATATATGAATATTTTCCAGATGTCCTGGTTTATCGCGGACGTAGAAATGACGTTGTGAAAAGTTCTTGATAACGTCAGAGATAATAGCCAAGACCAAATGATATCGGTACACAAATTCAATTCCATAAAACCTTCCTATATGACTAACCAGCAACATGCATTTGACGTAGTTTACTTAAGTGACGTAGCACAGACGACCTTTGCTGAATGGGAATCGAAACGTGATGAAAATGATGAAAGTCAATTCGACCTTAAGAAATATAGATACATGTACATTTATACATTGCTGTTAATGAGTGATGGGATATCGAGTTTTAGATATGGAACATGACCCACCGGACTCAGCAAAGACTGTGATAGTTGGGCATCCGATGCAACACACAGGACACTAATCAAAATTGTTGTTGTGTTCCCCAAACACGACAAACAAAGTTTTGCGCGGCATCGGCGAGACGATACCGGCCGCATGAAAAAATGAATAATAACTGAGCCCATTGCAGATCTGCATCGATACATTTAATGACCTTTATTTAGGCCAGGTAAACGCAAGTTGCAGAGCGTTATTGAACCCTCAAAAGGCCGCATGGTATCTGTGGGTAAAGTAAGGAAAAGTGACATTCCGATAAGTCATCAATTATATAATTAAACACATTCGGTTGTTATTAATCGATTCAAACTTAACCCGAATCTAAATGCATTTTTTTCAGCGGAAGGGCGACATAAATTTGTATCAACGCTATCATATTCAAGGCAATAATTAACCACCCCATTTTGGGACATCTATATATGAGGTCATTAATCTAACTCGAAACGATTCCTTTAAGAGGTCGAAAAACGTCCAAAAGACGTGCTCATTTTGTCATATATGAACGTTTTCTAGATGCCCTGTTTAATCAAGAACGTAGAAAAGACACAGATAAAGTATTTTATAGTAAGAATGTTCATCTGACGTATTGACGTTAATTGACGTCCAGAAAGGCTTTTCTATTAAATCAAATTAAGCTATCTTTCGACGTCGCGTCTTAATGCGACGTTTTACGGACCATCATTGCAGCATAAAAATTATAAAAGTCATTCCGACCTTTGAAAATATATAAACAGCTACATGTACAATATGCATGTACCTACTTTAAAATTTGATTAAAAAAATAATAAGTGTTATTACGTTTTTAAAAATATTTTGCATAGGTTTTTAATGTGTAACCGCACACATTTTAACATAGGTCACTACTGAGTATTGAGAGACTTGAGCAGAATAGCCTATATTCAATGCGAAATTCTAAGAAAATAAATAGTGTTTACTTGATCTTATTTGAATTTCGAGGCGATCGCAGAAAATCCAAATTTAAAATCCTCTGCTAATTGTTTTACAAAGCTAAATATTTTCTGTTTTTTTTTTAGAATATCGACTTCAACATATATGATTTGCGGCATTTTAGACTCGTGTTTCACCTTTCAGAAACATGTTTACTTACTATTATCAAAATAACCATTGTTTATTTCCTATATGTATACAAAAACCATATAAAATGTCATACACTAATATTTCTATATTTTTCGTGTTTACTGCACGAATTTATTGCATATGTTACACGAGTTTATTGCATATGTTACCGGGAAACCTTCATCTTCAGCAAAACTTCAGTTTCGCTACCGACAGATTAATTTGTCGGATCATGAGTGTTCCCTGTCGAAATATTATCTATTTGAATTTTCATCACAAATGCTCTTTTTCAAATGTATAGCAATAAATAAACAGGAAATCGAACTAATCTTTTTGTGGTGTTCTATTCAATGATAAAATCGAATTAAGCAGTATAATCCCAAAGCTCAGTTGATGACCCAACTCACAGATAATTCTATCTGGTAGTATACTTAAAGTCACTAATACATATAATCGGATCAAAGGACATATGCCCCATGATTATTTGAGGTTGTAAAAATATCTTAAATATGCTATAAATAGTGTGACGGTAGAAAATTATAAACTATATTGGTTTTCTAAAGACACATTCGATTGTACAATTTAACTTGGATCAGGTTACGAGGGTGCTCAACGGATTGTGCGGGTAAATGATTATTCTTAAAGCAGCTCTTCCTTGTTTGCATTTGTTTCCGAACAGAACAAAGATTCTTTTCGAAACGATAATTTTACTCTAGGATTATGTTTGTAAATATATGAAAAATGTGTTTCAAAACCATTTTAAAAGTAACGTGTACGCTGCGTAAGAACAGATTAATTGTCAAGCGCGATAACCAACGAAATCACCCAGTTAACAGAGACACGTTATATAACGTGAAACCCCCGTTTCCAGTTACGTATTTTTCGTGTTATATCGAAACATGATTTTCACGTAATTCTTTCCATCAACAACGTATGGTGTGTACGTTTAGTTCACCTCATGAAACACGCGTTTCGTGATTATTTATGCATCATTAGTTGCAGGTGCATTTCTGAAAGATGCATCTACTTTCCCCATCATATTTTATTTGCAATTTTATCATGTACCTTGTTCTATTGGTCAATCTCCTCTCTCATTTACATAATACGTTCAAGGTTGCCTCTGGAAAATTATTTCTTTTTATGAATTGGTATTTTCCATGGCCTCCAAGAATCATCACACTTACTAACATATACGAACAAATCTTATCCAGTTTATTCGCATTGTATGCAATACTTACATTTCAGGTCATTCCCTATTTTTTTATTTTTTTTTTACAATAGTGTCTTAACTGGTGCTTGTTTGTCCTCCTTGTTTATTCCTTAACTGACAAACAAAATACAAGGGCAGATTCTGATGACGTACACAAGAGATACATACGTCACGTGACTTTGTAACCACTGAAAAACGACTTTACAAAGTTATCAACTTAGGTTTTAAAAACATGTACTCGGGAACGAGTTTTAGTCGTGTCGCTTTCACGAGTAGAAAACGGTGAACTTAAAACTCGACAAAAACATTATTTGCACATTGTAAAAGCGTGTTTGTGTCGTATCAAAATTACGTAATCACAAAACGAAAAACAAACGTTAAACTATTGTAATATATGTATGAAACCAAATATTCATCAATATGAAACGTAGGAATTACATTTTTTGTTTACTGGGTATACACGTTGTTATATGTGACATTAACTTTATTAACGTTATTATATATGTTTTCTGTAAAATTATTGATATGTTTAAAGGTTTGTATTTCTAAAGTGCGCCTTAAAACATTCCTTTTTGAATAAATGTTATAGGATATAAGTGTATAATCTTGTTGATAAACGGTGAATTGTAGTGAACTGTAAATTCGCATATGACAGATGCGGCACTTTAAATCAATTTACCATTAACATAAATATACATATATTTGAGTTACATATTTCTTATATTTGTGATCGGATCGCGAAAAAAACGAGATGAGTAAACTCATTAGGTTATTGTAGGAACAAAGCCCTCCATGATCCATCATTTGAGTGATTTTTACTCATTTCATAATCGAGTCACATGATCAATAGAAAAACTGTGATTAAAACGCACGATATTGTGCAAAACATTTAGTTGCATAAAGGCAAAGGAATGCAGAGCGCTCTCCTTTGCCGATTAGTTATATAAACATTCAAAACAATGTTTTGACCATTCAAAAATAGTGAAATATTGATGTTTCATACACATCATATAATATATTGTTGTCTTAAGACGCGTTCACGCAAAAAAAAATCCTACATTTTTGGGTGAACAGAGTTTTTATACAAATGTGGTTTTCGGAAATATCGGGTTTCGTGCTTTTTTCCGAGCATTTTCGTTTGTGTGAATGCGGCCTTAGGCGTAATATGTACAAGTTTATGAAATAATATCTGAACAAATATGCAAGTTGTAACAATTTATTTTATCAAGACTATTACTTATGGATTTTATAATGTGGTGCAATTCAAGTGTGCTTTGTACTTTGCCAGTCTAAAGACTTGATAGGATCTGGAAAAGCAATATTTTGGATTCGTTTCCTTTTGTTGAAAATGAAACATTTAACACTGAAGTTGATTGTCAATTTCTATAATTTTTGTGTGTGATTTTTTTCTGGTTTTTATTCAGAACCTATGGAGATATAATTAAAAAAACACTAAACATCGAAACCAAATGAAACAAATACAATGTTTGATCATAAATAATATATTTGATACACTAGAAATGCAATAAATTGTATTATATACATCTTTCAAGAATTACACATTATTTATCTGTCATATGCAAATTGACAGTTCACTACAATTCACCGTTTATCTATACATATTGATATACACTGTTTAATGACTAATCGGAAAAATATTTAAAAATTAAATTAATTTCATAACGAGTGTATTGTCTATTAAAACGTCTCTAACATTAGCTTCTAATTTCATTTCCCGAATATATTTATCGATTGTGTCATCAGTTCACGTGTTCAAGCATTTATTTATTGTCCCAGTAAATGATCATGTGAATGTTCAATACAAATATTTTGATTTTATTCACATATGCCTATGTAAAGTTAGCCAATCAATAAAAACAGCCTGCATGTATATACACTTCTAAACGTGTAAATAAGCTGCAAAACATCATATTTTAACAATAAATCCTTAGGTTTTAAAAGCAAATTCCCGTTAGTACGTTTCCCTGTGTTAATGTCTTTCTTTGAACGTTTAGAACTAATTAGGCATACTTCAATCACTATCGATTCCACTGTCATTATCAAGACTCACATTATCTGTTTCAATGCTAATGATTTATTCAACATCATTATTATTAGTACTATCGTCTGCACTTACTGTATCAACATCATTGCTAGAATTATCATTTTCATTATCAGTACTGTCAATATCAGTATTACTCGATATATCATTGTCATTTTCAGCACTGTCAAGATCAGTATTATCAGTATTACTTGATACATCTTCGTCATTTTCTGTATTGTCAAGATCAGTATCATCAGTATTGCTTGATTCGCCATTTTCAGTACTGGCAAGATCAGTATTATCACTATTGCTTGATTCCCCTTCGGTATCATCAGTACTGTCAATATCAGTATAACCAGTATTGCTTGAGTCACCTTCGGTATCATCAGTACTGTCAATTTCAGTATTATCAGTATTGCTTGATTCATTTTCGTCATTTTCAGTACTGTCAATTTCAGTATTATCAGTATCGGTTGAGTCTTTATCATCATTATCAGTACTGTCAATTTCAGTATTATCAGTATTGCTTGATGCATCATCGTCATTATTAATACTGTCAAATCCAGTATTATCAGTATTGATTGATGCATCATCGTCATTTTCAGTACTGCCACTATCAGTATTATCAGTATTACTTGATACATCATTGTCATTATCAATACTGCCAAAGTCAGTATTATCAGTATTACTTGATACATCATCGTTATTATCAGCACTGTCAAGATCAGTATTATCAGTATTACTTGATACATCATCGTCATCATCAGTACTGTCGAGATCAGTATCATCAGTATTACTTGATACATCATTGTCATCATCGATACTGTCAAGATCAGTATTATCAGTATTACTTGATACATCATCGTCCTTATCAGTACTGTCAAGATCAGTATTATCAGTCTTACTTGATACATCATTGTCATTATCGGTACTGTCAAGATCAATATTAACAGTGTTACTTGATACATCATTGTCATTATCGGTACTGTCAAGATCAGTATTGTTTGACTCATCAGCGTCATTATCAGTACTTTCCGCATCAGTATTAGCAGTATTACTAGAGTCACCATCATCATTGTCAATGCTATCATTAATGTCGTCATTATTCAGACTTCCCACTCCCTCATTAGAATTGCCTCCCTCAGTATTAGTGCCCTCGTCCTGTTGTGATAAATCACCCACATTTTCACTCTCAATGCTTGCTATTTCTGTATTAGTCTCAATACTTTCTATAGAATCACCCTCACCATTTGAGCTCCCATCACCCAAACCCACATCTTCACCCTCATTGATATTGTTAGAACCTTCGGTTCCACCCACGTTCTCATTACTTTCGGTGTTAATAGAAACAGCAGAATCACCGCCATCATTATTAGCAGAGGTAGCGACGTTCCCCTCATTTTCAATACTCATATTATCATCACCATCCCCATTGTCAAACCCTGTACTGTCTCCATCTGTGACGGCGCTTTCAATGCTTGCGTCATTGACGTCATCAATAATGTCGTTGGTGTCATCAATAACGTCATTGACGTCATCAGTAGTTTCGGCATTGTTGACCTCATCAACATCATTGTTTACGTCATCAATTTGATCGCTAGCGTCATTGACGTCATTAACTATGTCATTGTTGACGTCATCGACAATTGCGTCATTTTCATTTATGACGTCATCATGATTGATCGAATCCCCGTCGCAGCTTTGAGGTAGACACCATTCACCGCTGGGACATCGAAGCTTGCAGACCTTCTTTTTGCAGGCATGTCCCTGTCCGAACAGGTCCTTGCAGAAACTGTGAGATGTACAACTGACGGAACAGCCTTCGTTTGAGGTAGCGCGCTTGACCTAAGGGATTGAAAGAGAGTCATTTGAAACAATACATTATACTTTCATACGCAAATTTACGTAACATACACACGATATAAGTGCCGCTATCCGGTTGGCAAAAAAAATACATAAGCGCTGCAGTTGACTCAAACATGTTATATATTTGCACCCCGGCTGGTTTAGTTTTTATGAATCTGTGCATGAAAATGTGGCGTTATGGTGTTGATATGAAATGTTTGCGTAAGGAATATTTTATGGATGTTTAATATTACCATTTGAAAAAGAAATATGAGAAAATCGCACTCCATGATTTATGAAAAACTGACTTACTGAAGTTTTCAACTGTGGAAACATCAACATATTTATGCTATGGTTACTTGCTGTGTTTTATTTTTAGACGATTCATATCATATCAGTTTTGAGAACTCTCCAAGTAAACAGAGACCGTATTTTTCACGTTTTAAAAACGTGTTTTTCATCAAATTTAGGGGTTTTCACGTTATTAAAACGTGAAAAATATGTTTCCTGTTTACTGGGACGTAAATACTATCAGTTAAATTAAATACATGTATGATAAATTTGTATTAGTGCGAATAACGAGTCGTTAAAACCACTAAAAGGTGGCAAAAATGTAAGCTCAGCATGCTTTGTACTACATCGTCAAATTCTTTGTTACCACCTTTCTTTACACTATGATATTAGCGTTCAATATGAGTAAAAATATCATGAAACATCTATTCATGTAGTTCATTATATGTACGATTATAAACATATCAATATAGTTTTTTAATGACTTTTATACTTACAATGTCATGTTTGTTTCCGTAGAGAGATTTGCCCAAAGCCAATGACAGCATCAGCAATGAGGTGAATATGAACAGGGAGGTCTTCATGGTTTCTAAAAAAAAAAATAGAAAATACCAATTATGCAATTACGAGTGTACATCACATCGTTAAACACCATTCGTCATTCTTTAAGATAGTCTATATCAAGACAAAAGCCGAACTAGAAATGAGTTGAACGGTATGCATGAAAAACATACATCAATGAGTGAAAATTTCATCATGCCTTTTAAAAGGCAAAACACTTTTTTTTAGTTTCATAAACAACATACATTAAAAACACGATTTGTTAAGAAAAAACAACTATAAAATGGCTGCTATGTGACCAGACCGTTCAAGTTCACCAGATCATGGTCAACTATATGATTTTTAAATATATCAGTGTTATAACTTATTTCAAGTATGAGAATGGTCTTTTAACAGGTTGTATATTATATCCCGATGATAAAAGATTTTTCAACATAATTTTCCTTTTAAAGAGAGTGATATACATACCGTATATTATAGTTGGAAAATATTTCTTATTGCTTATCCCTTTAATTATTTGTTTGGTTTTAAAAGTAATGCTATTGATCAAACGCAATGTTTCGACCTTTTATAGGATTATGGAGTAAAAACCCCGAATTTAATATGCTCAACCCCCGGTGCAAGATATATATCATTTTTTTGAATTTACCCAAACCCCTGGGGATATGAAATAATCATTTAAAAAACATTTAACGACAGCTATTAACATGTAATTAATGAGTTTAAACAAGTCATAAAGTGCTAAATATACCACATGTCTTATTTAATGATATGTAAAACTGCTTTTTAACTTAAACGTCAAATTAGTTAATCATTTCTACTAGAGGGAAGTTTCCAGTTATTTATCATTGCATACTCACAATGAAAAGGGTTCCGTATATAAAGTTATCAACTCAATAAGGAATTAAATAAAGAGCAGGTTTGCAATGAGATTAAAGTCTAAGCGTCAATCTTAATGAGTCGTTATATTTGACAAAATTGAACTGTTTTATCACAAATATGTTTGTTACGAATTATCTTAATGAATTTGCCATCTTTAGACAATCTATCAAAATACAATATAATCGACATAAAGCCATTAAGCATGGAACCCTTAAATTCGCATGATCTAGGACAGTATATGAGGGGAAAAAAGAAAACATGTTTTTGTAGAGAGAAATGGGAATTTTCATATATTTTTTTTCAATTAAGAGTTGAAATTTCGATTACAATATGTTCTAGTTCCATAGCTGTATTATGTTATATACATATGTAAAAGAAATAATCTTACATCATGTGTAAGACAAAATGTCAACTTATGGCCCACCCTGCATATATTTGAAGGGGTCCATGCATCCAGGTTCTAAAGTACTAATTTCAAAATTTACTGTTTTGCTTTTGAATTTGTTGTCACATGACGATTGATACATGCTTCCTTATTAGCTCAAACCGTTGAATATATAGTAACGACATGTTTGTGAGAACAAAATGTAAAGAGTGCTCTATATGAGAATATTTTGCATCGATTTTGGAATAAACACCGATAACACACTTATAGCCTTTATGCATAGACCCCTTCACATGATATATAGGGAGAAAAATGCAAACATGTTTTTGTAGAAACATATGGAAATTTACATCTGATTTTTAAAATCTAAGGTTGATTTTTTGATTGCAAATTGTTTTTGAGCGCGATATATTGTTGTATTCAATATCAAAAAGAAATGCTCTTATATCATTCATGTCACATATGCTAACTTAAGGGCTTCCCTGAATTGATTTCAAGGGTTCCATGTATAAAGTAATAACTCAAAAGGATAAGTCTGTGCACTAGCTGAGATTCAAAATATGTCACCCTACTCTCAATAAAGGTTGTAACGCTAAAATAAATCATTTATGTCTATCCTAACGAACATTCTCTTTAAAAACTATATGAATTTGATATACGATAGACCATTTCCAAATGTTTAAGGCGTTTAATTCTCAAAACACACATTCAACTTAGGTTCAATATTCACAGGACCCTTCATTTAAGTACGACCTACTCAGCATGACCTAGGATTGCGATTGATACATAACAGAAAACAAGGTTTTTGGAGAAACATTTGGGAATTTTGTTCTGATTTTTAACCTAAAAATTCCTTTTTTTTCGCCAATTGAGTGGCAAATGCTTTTGTGGATGCGATATTTTCGATACTCTATCGATTTATAAAGAAAAACTTTCTTTCTTTATTAAAAGGACATTTGACATCTCATTTGTGTCATACATACATTTGCTTAAAGGTCTGTTTAGTTTATATTGAAATCAAACTTTCACAGATAATAAAAACATAAAGAATTTGGATATTATCATACCCAAACGTCAATTATCCAATATCCATGCATATTTTTCTCAAGAAAACCACTGTGAAAAAACCTGAGAACTTTCAAACAAAAACAGGCCTTTATATACCCGTCAAAAAAAAAAGAAACTTATATTTTTCCAGACCGATTTTTATTCAACTTATAACGATTTTGCTAAAATAAAATTTTGCATACAGATAGTTTAACTGTTTGTTAACACAAGTATAAATTTAGATTATTGCTTTTGTTTAACATTTTCCTACAATGTGTGAATTAAGTAAGTGGGGTATGCGAAATTCAAAATTATTACTTTTTTATTCGAAACGAATAAAAATATAATCATACTGCAGAGAAATAAGGAGTTTTACAAGAAACCGTCAGAACGATTTTATCGAAAACCAGGTGCATGGCGCATTTAACATTAGCGAATACATGGTGGACCATGTCCAAAAATTGTTCATTTTAATAACGAATAGCAGTTAAAATTACCTTTTTGTCAAAAGATCGAAGACAAAAATTTAGTTTGATGGATTTAAGACACACAACGGGAATGTCCATTGATTCTGTACGAAATTTTGCATACCCCCGGTCCATACTTTGGGACATTGGGGGCATTTTTAAAGCAACAATAATACTCAAACTTCACATCCATGTTATCAAATGATTAGACTAAACCTATACAAAATTTCATTGTTGTACAAATATAAAAAAAATGAAAAATCATATTTTCGAAAAAAAATATAGGCTTCTTTTTTTTGACGGGTTTAATAAAAAAGGGTTTCATACACGCGTGTTCTTTCTTGATGCTTAATGTCCTAAGACAAAACGGACCTAAACTTTTGTTTTAGTCGTTATTTTATCGTTTTTGTTTTACAAATTAGTTATGACTGAATAAATGTTTGAGTTTGCCTATCATGGCCTGGATCGACACATGTGAACTATCTTATATAACTCAGTCCAAAAAACTGCATCAACGAGTTACCACCTCTTAGAAAAGAACCCTTTTATGATATTTAGAAAGAACTAGAATTCTATATAACATGTTTTCTATTATACGTTTCATATACAAAATTATAAGATGATTAAAATTGCATGTGTTAATTTCCATAGACATACAGTGAATAATTAGTTAATATCGCTAATACATGTTATCATTTTAAGGTGGAATACAATTGAAAACCATCATTTATCAAGAAGGCATGTTGAACATGATATCGGAACTACATGTATATGCAGGGGGTCTAGGACAATTCCCCCCCTGGACAATTCCCCCCCTGGACAATTCCCCCTAGACAATTCCCCCGGGCAATTCCCCCTGGACAGTTCCCCCGTAGGCCAATTCCCCCCTGCGCAATTCCCCCCGAAAATCGATTAATATAAGTTTTATAGAATTTAAAGATATAATTTCAAATATTATGTAAACAATATTTGTTCCGAAATTGTTGGTTTAATCTTATAATGCTTTAAAATGATTTTTCGAAATTTTTTGAACGACTTAAAAATATTTTAGGGGGGAATTGTCCTACGGGGGAATTGTCCAGGGGGGAGTTGTCGGGGGGAATTGTCCAGGGGGCATTGTCCTGTTCCCGCCCCATATCCAGGTAGGTCCAGGTATATCCAGGATCGCCATTAAGAAATCAATTCAAATTACCGCAATATCAATGTCACCAGAGATATCTTAAACGCAGAATGTGAGTAAATCATAAGTGAAATTTATCGAAAAACTGCACATGGGTATGTCATAAAGGATTCCGTGCAATAGGGTACCTAACGGATTATTTTGCAGTTCAATTCGTTATAAATGTTTACATAAATGGTCGAACGAATTATTGGAAATAATCTAGACGAAATGTTTATGGTTTCTCATAACTTTTGAATTTGCCATATATTACGGAATTAAAGTCACGTAACACTTTTGAAATCTATATTCAAATGCGAACTTTTTTTTTAATAAGTACATCTATGCACACAACCCTTCACTAGTAGACAAGTTATCAGTGCCATGATGTAACTTTTTTATAACTTGTTTTTTTTTTTTGACACACATCTAAATAGCAAAAAAAATACCCCACTTTGGAATTGGGTTTATGTCTATATTACAACAGCTGGTCGTCCTAATTAATAAATCACCCAAAGCATTGAAAATAGATTTTATGAGTGTTTAAAAGTCACCAATATAATCTTTTAAAGATATTTATAGGTATATGACTTACAAATATGCTAATAAACATATATATATATATATATATATAGAAAGATAGTTAGAAAAAGAAACATATTGAGAAGTGTATTTTAAGAAGTTTGAAGGGAAATTTTA
>LQRL01074588.1:0-21657 GCA_001703475.1 Hydroides elegans
TATATATATATAATATTTGAGCGTGTTCATTATGTGCACCTAGCTGGATGGTCAAAACTTTTGTCCATGAACCCGAAACGATGTATTTATTGTATGAACCGAGATGACACAATTGTACATGCGTCCTTGGATATGAATTAAAGGATTTCCTTTCACAAATATCAAATATATTTACTCAATATGGCACTTCTTTTAATTTAAATTTGCTATGCGATTCGTAATCAATGATCCGTTAATTATACAATTAAAAAAATATAGACGTTGACAAGGACCATTACACAAGGAATTGTAAAATGGTTGAATTATTATACATTATCACATTGTACAATCAAAGATAAAAAAATTAAGCAAGCGCATACACAAACCCTTTCTCTGTTCCTTGAATATGTGATACGACTGATTCGATTTGTGATTATTAAGAGTAAGAGTAATTTCGACTGGTGCACTAAATGTTATAGTTACTGTCATACAAGCCTTGGTGAGTACAACTATAATTTTATCAATTTGGTCCATCAATGTTTTGTCTTAATTTTCGAAATTGGGTCGCGCGTGCGAGGTTTCACCTAATTACACTTATTCGAAGGGCTGTATCTAACAAGTTGAGCGTGGTCGGTCACAAAATGTTAGTTATAAATAATGGAATTTTAAAAACAAATCGACAACAGAACACGTTTTAAAGTAAATATATTTAGAAACCAATATTTAGGTTCCTTCGATCTGTCTCATTATAATAATACAATTGAAAACGAGACAATCTGACCGACCATCATGAAACTATGCGGATACCTCGAATAGGCTTTTGAATAGACCATTCCAATGTTAAATAGGTTTAGTATCTGAGTATATGCACTGGCTGTGGCACTCGACATTGTCTCGTTATTTATATACAAAAATAATCCAAGGGAACGGTTCTTTGAAAGCAAAGATAGTCCAACTTTTAACGCAGGTAGAAGACGATCCATTTTTCAAGACGTCCGGATTAATATTGGCGTCCATATAAAACACTATTTGTTGACAAATTCGGACGTTTCTTACCTTTTAACATAAATGCAGAATTTTCTTTTAAAGCATAGTCGCGCCCTCGAGTTCTACTCAACGGTATATGTGTCCACATGTATTGTTCAGTTCATTTAATGTTGGACCATATGAGCTCTTAATGAATGTAAATTGTAGCATCTTCTCTTAATCATTATATGAACTATAATTTATCTGCTATTATATCTGCATCAGTTACACAATATTTGTTTGTCTGTACATCGCCTATATACATTTTAAGGCTCAAGGGTTTGCGCGATCCATCAAGACATTTTAAAAGTAAATTCAAGCTATTATTTGCTGTGAATAAACATAAAACCATAACAAAGAGTTTAAAGATATCTCAAGCTAAAAAAGTTCAAAACTTGCAAGCAATTAATCAATGTTGTAGAAATAACAAGGATTCTATACGTACCTATATCAGACTATGTGATTGTATTGTTGGATAGAGTCTCGTCATATTAATATCTCGATCCATGGTTAGAATGATGGCATCGCATGAACTATACATATAAAATAGATGAAAAACGGTTCATCAAGTACATGTCCACAAAATAAACATATAAGGTGAGTTTTATTTGAAAACGAAATAAGAACATGGCAGCTGGTATACGTCATAAACTGCTTAGAAATCACTTCATCCGATAAGTCGTTGCTATCGCCAGTCCGATAGTGAAAAACCAAATAATGCTCATATGTTTTGACGTAAGCGTGGAAGAAATAAACAAACCCAATAGAAGATATGAGAAAAAGAAATTTTTTTCTCTCTCATAAACAATGAAGCTTTTACGAAAACGAACCCAGCTCTGTGAAGCATTCCAGGCAATCAGAGTGAGTTTAGTATATAATGAAACCCAATCGATGTTATCATTTCCATGTATTTCCATTGATTAAGTAATGTGGCTATGTCAAATAGGCATTCTAATCTATTGGAAAATTTGTAATGCATATTAAACTGCAAATTCCATGTAATATTTGTTTTGTTTAGAACCAACTTTATAATGATTGCTAAAAGGAGGCTTAAGACTTCATTTTACCGCCCTTTCAGTTAGTGGTATACACTTGTTCGGAGATTCTTATCTGAGTAAACTACAAATTCGACATGATTTAAGCTGATTAAAGTTCATAGCTATGGTACATATGATGCCTACAAATGATTTTGCCACCTTTTCATGTATTGCAATGTAATCCAAACGTCATCACTAAACGCTATTCCTCAACTCTCTGGCTCTCCTTACCAACGAGCGATTTCTCTTGCTCTGTTGCTAGCAACGGAACGAACGTCGACTACCTCTCGCCGAAACAGAAATAGCAACTTGCTAAATCGGGATCTCCAGTCGGGGACCGGTTCATATGTTTAGGTTGATGGTATCGTGATATATATTTTGAATTTACAAACAACTGTTAACTGTCTAAAAACTACTTTAAAATCTTCTTCAAAAAATATTGTTTTGTTCATTCTATGTAGTTTAATATAATACTTGTTGGTGCAAAATCAATTGCAATCTTAAGATACATGTAGGCCTATGTACCAGTAATCATGTTTTAGGTTTCATATTTCAATCTTGAATGGTTGTGTGAAATATTCATGTTTTATTAATATGAAGAATGTTTTTTGAAAAAGAATCCGATTGAAACATTACCAGGTATATTTGCATTTTTATTTCAAGGGACATATTTGTAATAGTTATTATAATTACGAACAGTACACAACCTTTTTATTTATAGTAAATAATTATGAGTATGTAGTACTCTCAACATTTCATTGCACTAAATCATAGTTCAAAAGCTCTTGCACTGTATATATTTGCTATATATTCTCGTGTAAATCTTCTTGCTTATACAAAAAGGTAAACAAGATTTGTTCATCTGTTACATACGTTTAACGAAAGAACACAAGGTTTACACTGGTGAGCGAAATATTTACATCATTTTGTACCATACACCAAACCTGCAGTAAAAACGAGTATTTGCCTCAAAACATAATGCTCTAGCACTTATAGTCTATATGCTTTACTTAACTCAAAGTTATTTGTTCCATAGTTATATCGAATGTAACTAATGAAATCTACAAGTATGACATTAAAATCAGCAATATTTACAACATATTTGCATAATGATAACTATTTCATAATGTTTAAAATTGCGATTTTGATAAACATAAATTTAATAAATTAAACACATTTTTTTTACGATAATGATATAAATTGTCTTTTTTTTAAGCAATCAGACTTTGATTTACATATAGGAGGTAAAATACAGTTTAATATTGCAGCGAAACATCGAAGTACAAATATCTCTCACAAATTTGAAAATTAGTAGTTAAACTATCAACACTCGCCCAACTGCAAACAAAAAATGTAATCACTATATCACGTTTTCAACTAACTAATCCTTCAAACACTAAAACACGATTGAATCTACACTGTAATAAATACTACAAGCCCTGGGATAAAACATCACGTATGTATATACAATATATTTTATGTACACAAATAAATATATAAATAAATACATTATTGCATAACAAATAGCACCGTCTTTAATTGCAACAACCCTACAACTTTTCGAAGGGAAGCCATGCCCTCTAAATACGTTGGCCGATATCGCAGGATGTATTCTTTATTATAGTCGAGTATTGTTTTTTTTTTACAGAATCGATAAGTATATTGTGTTAATCGCATTTGCATCAAAACCGTTTCAATAAAGGATTGCGCCTTATGTAATCAAGCTAAATTTTAACAACAAAAACAACAATGCCAAACATACGAAGCCCCATATAGCTAATTTATTTTTATTTTTATTTTCCAAAATAGTAAAAAAGTTTATATTTAATTTATATAAAATTTGTATAAAACTAATCTTTTAAATTAGACTGTAATCCTATTTCTTTTCTCTCAACATCTAATCAAAAACTGTAAAACACGGATGAACAAAGGAAGTTAGTCGAAGTAAAATAAAGGAATTCATCCCAAGTTATCACTTTATTAAATTCTCTTCAGCTTAAATAAATCCCGAAATCAAATTTCAACCCTATACATGTAAATTCTAGGCTCTGTAGAGCCTTGATATTTAAAGCTAATTTAAAAATGTGAACACAGTATAAACAAATATAGAAAAACACATAATCGTAAACTTGATAATAAACTTATGATAATTCATCATAAACTTATCAAAACGTTCAAATAACGTTATTTGCAATAAACCATTTATTATGTCAGTCTATTATATAAAGTTTTTGCTATATTTTGACCTTAAAGTTTACAATTATAATAAATGAAACATTTTACTTAACTGTATGATGATTTATCATGCGGTTGTAAAAAAAAGTAATATACATTTCCTGAAAATGTTTAACTAAACGTTTTCAATTAAAAAAAAAACAGACAATAAATTGTCAAAAAATTTATATAAATTTGTCGATAAATGTTTTACTAAATTTGTTCAATTATTAAAAAAAAAGTCAAACAATTTTGCATTAGATTAATGATAAGCTATCAATCAAAACGGCAATATAAAGTAATAGCTAAATTCTAAACTAATTGGTTTCAATTTAAATAAACAAAACTTTAAATAAATTTATGATTACTTATCATAAAGCAATCAAAAAGTTAATATAAAATTATTGCTAAATTTTTAATCGTTTTTTTTTTTATTCAAATAAACAGAAAAAAACTTTACAATAAATGTTTGATAACTTATCTTAAAGTAATCAAAAAGTTAATATAAAGCTTTAGCTTAATTTTAGACTATTTTTTTTTGCAATTAAAATAAACAGAAAAAAACTTTACAATAAATTTATGATAAATTATCATTAAGTTTTCAAAAAGTTAATATAAAGTTATTGACAAACTGTATTTTTTAAAAATTAAGATGAACAGAAAAAAAACTTTACAATCAATTTTTGTTAACTAATCATAAAATTAATTAAAAAATCTTAATATAAAGTTATTGCTAAATTTTTAACACTTTTTAAAATTAAAATAAAGATAAAAAACTTGTTTTACTATTAGAATAAAAAGAAACAAATACACTGATTTTATGATAACTTATCATAAAGTAATCAAACTATGTTTATAAAGTTGAGTCTAATTTTTCAACTAACTGTTTTTATTAAAATTAAAAAAAGAAAAAAAAACTTTTCACTTAATTTATGATAACTTATCAAAAGGTTATCACCGATTTGATGAAAAGTTATTGCTAAATTCTAAACCAAGTTCTCTATTTAAATATTGAAAAACACTTTGCAATAAATTTATGATAACTTACTATAAAGTAGTCAAAAAGTTAATACACATGTTTTAAGTTTTTGCAAATTTTTAAACGGAACGTTTTCAATTAAAATAAAATACGAAACTAACTTTACAATAAATTTATGATAAGTTATCATAAAGTTGTCAAAAAGTTTATATAAAATTTTTGTTAATTTATAAACGGAACGTTTTCAATTAAAATAAAAAAACGAAACTAACTTTACAAAAAAATTATGATAAGTTATCATAAAGTTGTCAAAAAGTTAATATAAAGTTTTTGCTAATGTTTAAACTAAGTTATCATAAATTTATTTTAAATTTGTTTTGTAGTTTATATTTGAATTTAGATCTTTTTGATAATTTCGACAACGTTAATTAGCCGGTTTGGCAACACATTTGGCAAAACAAACTTTATACGGTTTCTGTGACAAGTTTGTATCTATGGAAATTTATTGTAAAATAAATGTATTTTTCTTTCTTTACACGAAAATTCTTAATGATTTAGATAAAGCTACTGTTAAACTACCATGGGTACCTTCTATCCCGGAAATCTTAATTCGCCAATTGCATTAATTCCCGGACTTTCCTTAATAAAAAAACACTAAAATTGTCAAACATGATTACAGATTAGCCTAAAATTTAAGGTTTTACAAACCCTAACATATACATGAAAAGGGTTCAAATTGAATACCATGATATTTTTCATAAGTTAGAATTCATATACTTTACATTTTTATAACATTTTTGATATATTTCACTCCATCATATTTTTGAATATTTTATGCATATTTATTTCATGTTTGTAAATATAATCAGACATTGAAATCTTGATTTATCGTTACAATAAGTTATTGAACCTTCACGTCCAAGTCCATACAATGATAATTTGCGATGGCTCATGTTCAATCAATGTTTTAAAGCTTTTGATTGGATGTTGTTTGAAAGAAATCAGGGTTTCAGTCTAAATCAATATCACGAACTTTATAAACACTTTATTTAAATTTTATATAAACTTTTTTCTCTTTTTCGAAAAATAGAAATATAAATAAATTAGCTATATGGGGCTTCGTACAAACAAATGTATTTTTATTGTTTACACATTATACAGTCGTATCAATATATGCACTTTATGTAGCAGCTAAACTCTATTTCCAAAAGAAAAATCAATAATAACAAAACCCCTTTTATAAATCACAATAACCCATGTTGTCCGACACCTCCCTTCTCGCAGCAGAGGCAAACGACCCCGAATCTCCCCCGAAACCACCATGCCAAGACCCACTCATATTCCCGCTCATATTTCCGCTCATATTCCCACTCATATTCCCACTCATATTCCCGCCATAACCCCCACTTGTAGGGGGCGCCACCATACTTCCCATACCACCACGTGATCCTGCATTAAACGCCCCATTTGTTGACGCAGAAGCAGGGCTTGTATTAAACCCATTGGTTGACGACGCAGAAACGGGGCCCGTATTCCATTCATTGGCGCGTTGAGCTTGACCAGCAGCGGGTTGCGGTGAATTGAACTGGATCGGGCGAAAGGCCGTGGTACCAGAGCTTTGGCCAGTTGGTTGCGATGAAGAACCGAACCCTCCATTTATACCAGAACCGCTGATTTTAGGAGACATATTCAACGAGGGCACATTGGGTGTTGTTCCCATAGATACACTACCACTTCCTCCCCGAGCGCCCCAACCACGTGGAGCTTTCGGTGCTAAGAAGTCCGACGATTTTTGGGTGGTCGTCGTATGCGATTGTAAGGTTGTTGCGGTGCTTGTTGTGGTCGATGAACCGTGACGAGACGATGATGAGAAAGGTGCGTCCGAGTGCATTGAAGCGGAAGAAGGGGAGGTGATCTTGCCGTCATGCTCCGAGGCACCGTTGTCATCTAAAATCAATGATTATAATTATGTACGTATGAATTCACGTATTGGTGATGTTTTTTTTTATAATCATTCCAAACTTACATACACGCTCGAATCTAGTTGAACACACGCGGCAATCTCAGCCCGACTCATATACATAGGCGCCCAAGCTGCATTATTTTCTGGATCCGCACCATAATTATTGCACATCATTAGCAATGTATATTGTATGCTCTACAAGTTATCCATATATTTTCCTTCGTCAGATTCGATACATCTGTACATACAATAGTTTCTATCCAACAAAGGATGTTACGAAATATGTTTTATAACATAATTAGTTTTATAAGTATTTTGCTGTTGAGTTAAATCTCGTTGAATATATGCTAAATGAGTTAAAGAAATGGTTATCAAACCAATGAACTGATTGTTAATTCTTATGGTTTTGCATGGGTGTATGGAAATTATTACGGGGTAAAGGGAATAAACTTTTCTTGCTTTTATATATTTTACAGAGGAAGACATTTTTCAATAACGTTTGTTTAGTGGTGATTTTTTGACAGTTGTTTAAATAATACTCATCATGACAATCATTGTCATTATTTGGCTGGTCATATAAGCACGTACAGGTAACTTACCGTAAAGCATGACATATTTTAAATCCATTCTGATGAGAGTGAAATTAATAAAAAATATTGATATGTATGAGAGATGAAAGAATAGAGAATTAGGGAGGCTGTGGTACTCAGGTACTGTAAAACGAACATTTTGTAAACGTGAATCCAACTGGGAGAGGAAAACTCTTGGAAGGAAAAACAGCGGATTCGGACAAACAATTTACCTATGCAAGGATTCCTCTTAGAGATCAGAATATCCTGAAAGCCAAAAGAGCACGTTAAACAGTCAATCATATCACTTATTACCTATCGATATATCCTTGGTATGTCTGGTAAAGAAACGTTAAGGCTTAGCCACATGGAACGCTGTTCGACCTGTATTCCTTATGGGAAACTCCAAATAGCGAATTGTATTATACGATCTGTTGGGGTCCCACAAGGAAGACACTCAGGTGCTGGGAATATATTCCCGTGGGACCAGGCAGTAAGAGGAAACTGCTAGAATTGGTCGCAAATATATTTTTGCGCGTCAGCGTCAGCGTCGCGAGTCGTTTGAAACAAACCTATTATACGCCATCCATTTAGAACCCTTTTTACTAACATATTCATACAAGTATACTCGTGTATAGCTACACAAACAAACACTCTCTACCAAACATTTATACCTTTTGACAGGTGTTTACGCAAACACCACTCAATCTTAATGATAAATCTGATAACCACTTCATCTCAACTTACCTCCCGTCCACGGCCTAATCTTGGTAGTAAACTCTGGCATCTTGGGCTCTCTCTTGTTCACCGGCACCCCATGGGCATCCGGTTTATACGGCGTCATATACGATCGCTGTGCCGCCAGATCGAGCGATTTTGCGACCGCTGAATCGTAGCCGCCTTTCTTCATAGCGAAATAGGGATCCAGATGTTGAAAGGCCCTCTCTGTGGTGCCATAAGAAGCGGCGGAATCCCAGGGGGACATGGCCGGTTTAGGGGGATCGATCATGTCTTTTAGGCGATTGGTCGGATTCGAACGCGGAAGCGTGGAGCTTTTGTTTCCTCCCGCGGGTCCCGGACCGGATTGCGAGGGGCCGCTACCGGGTTGGGGACCTTGGCTAACTCCAGAACTCATGATTAATTTCTCCATGACATTCAAATTGGGTCCTGTTGAGTTGCAACTCGTGTCTATACCGCCAAGCGTATACTTATCAGCCCTTTCGCGTCGTTTCGCAAACAGGCGCCCGCCTCTTCCTTTCATCTGTCGCAGATCATCCGCCAACGAAAACGCCAATTTCGGGTCCTGTCCTTTATGCTCAGACCTCGCTCCAAGTAGGCGGAGCTTCTCAAATTCATCCATGCTTAGTGCATTCGAATTAGACGCATCAACATTGTCTAATTTGGCCGACAAATAGGACTTCGGCACGTAGTTGAAATCAAGCGGAAGAGGCGGGGCTTCCGGTATAAAGGGGGCGTGGCCTCCTCCACCAATGGGAGGCGTTTCCGGTTCAGAGAGCACCGGTGTAGCCTCTCTCTGATTGGGTAGATTCTCTAGATGTTTAAACATGGCCAATTTGGACATGTGCGGTTCCCACGTGCCGGGTTTGCTTTTGGCGTTGAATTTTGGAGCGATTGCAGGGGTGTCGGTCATGTAGGATGGGGTTGGTTGTTGTACGGGTTTGGTTGGTTGCTTTGGGGGTGTCCAGGTTGTCTTGATCTGCCACGGGTTTGGGTTGTAGTATTTGTCTTCCTTCTCGTCGCCATCTGATATGGATAAGATGGATTTTAATGAAAATAGTGTAGCTTGATTTATACGGTATAGCTTTTCTGTATCATCTATAACGTTTTACATTTAATTGCTATAATTGTTCGTAAACTGCATTTTTATAGCATTTTGTAACCTGTGTAAATGGCCTGACGCTTATAAATCAGTATGTTTACTTCGGTCTTGAAACGGAGAATACAAAAGAAAAGATATCACTTTTATGAATAAGGTAAGTTAAACATTGATTCATTTGTATTTTTTTTTCTTTAAAAAAAAAACATTTTGTTTATTCAAAAATCTTTAATAAAATATCACGACAACATTTGGTGCTTTAATTACCAATTTTCTGGAAGCAAAATACAGCTAATTATATTGTTATATAAAGCACAGCACATACACTTGTTAAGTTCTACAGCTAAATGGTAAATATTATGTAACATTGGCAAATTGCATTTATTTTGAAATGCATGGTTATTTGTTCATTAGGGTATTGATTTTGCAGTGGGTTTTACTCGTTGTGATTTTGAAAAAATATATAAATCTGGAGCTGGAACATAGAGCGATCTTTTTTGAAAAACTTTGTTCCCCTACTGTAAATCACTTTATAATTTCTTCAGACAATGTTTACCATATAACAATTTGAATTCCTCAAAGAAAAATCATTTAAAATTAAAAGCATGACATTTCAAAATAAATTAGCCAATGAAAAATCAAAAAGTAAAAAAAAACTACATTAAAAATTGAGAAGCATTCATAAACCGACCTCCGCTTATAACCTGAAATAAAAGTAACCATGAATCATTATTGTTATCTTTTGATCTTTTATCTTTTTACAATCACTACAAGCAAGCATTAAAACAACAAACGCAAATGGCGCTATATATCTACTGCACAAAAATATACCTGAATGATCCATGGCTGCCATGCCTTCCTCTACAATAAACCATTAAATTCAATGTGAATTAATATTGTATCCCTCCTATTTAAGTTGCAACGTCGTAAACACACGCGACTTTGAATATAGTGGCAATGTTACTCCAGTCATTTTTCCTTTGAATAATAGCGATCGGGATGGGAACTGTTTTTTAATAATTAATTTGTGCATGTATTTAAATATATAAACTCATATCTAAAAAAAAAATCAATTAATAGCAAATATCGTTTGAACCTAATACCTCTGATATTAAAGATGATCAATTAGTTTTTGACATGAGGTTACCCAAGTTAAAAACAGAAAGCAACATTAGATTACCTGGATGATAATGGAGATACCCCTCCAGTCAATTTATGACTATTTATGTCTAAAACCTGAATTCACTCATGTAAATGAATACTAAGCGACTAAATAACTGAAAATGATAAACATACCTGGATGATCATGCAGATACCCCGCCGTCCATTTATCAGCCTTTTGCTTCCTCCTGATAAACATCGACTGCCCCCTAGCGAGTCGATTGTGCGCGTCCTCTAGCGAGCGAGCGACGCGTCGCGCCATCTTTATTTGTTCCTCGATCGTCGGGTATTTGTGCTCGGGGTCGTCATAGAAGGAAGAGTCAGAATAGATCTCTGCAAATATAAAAGCAATCACATGTTTAGTAAAAGAATATTCAATCTGGATCTGCGGATAATTACGATTAGACTGAGGAGAAGGGCTCATTTCAAAGCGTTGTCATCCCCGCGGCAACTTTCTTAAAACATAGTAAAGACTAAAAAAGCTATCCACCAGCAAAAACTCATTTTAAAATGAAAGTTTTCATTTGAATTAATTAAAACTTTACTGAAATTTCATCTTCCATCGCTGGGCTGAATTGTGATAACAAGGGCATGGCAAGTTGCAGCAGTGTGACTAATTTACAATGTTATTAATTGTTGGATAATCACTGTTCGCAGATCCTATGAGGGTTAAAGAATAAAATATTTCCACAGAGTAACTTTAGGACAAAAACCGCTTGAATGAGATTAAGACACGCTGCAAATAAATCCACACGAACTGACCACAAGAAATGGCTGAACTCAAGCATAAGCAATATGTTATATATCATTAGCTTCCGGATAAACATTGAAAGCATGTAAAAAAACATGTGAATGTTTGACATACTTTTACGCTAAATTTACTCAATGTATAACAGTGTTCTTGTCTTGATGAATAAATGTAGGTCTATAGATACACGTTTCATTAACTTCTTGTCAAATTGTTTATCATATGAGATTTTATCATATGAATGAATTCAAAATAAAGTTCCGTTCTGTTTCTCAAATTGTAGGGTTATTATATATATATTTTTTAGTACATATTTTACCCTGAAAGAGCACTACTCTATGCTCTATCAATAAAATATTTATCATACCAGAAACGCTAAGATAGGAAATCATAAATAAATCTGCTATTTCATAACTAAGTATATATCTTTTTTTAAGTGCCAGCAATTTACGATGAGTGTTTTTAAAAGGATTCAAAATAAACAATAGCATAATTACTATAATAAGTATAATAACTAATAACCAAACTTACTCTTCTTCCTCTTGGCCGCTTCCGATGCCTCATCATACTCCTCCCCGGGCGGTGGGCCCATCAGGATTCGCATCAAATGCTGATACGTAAACTTCTGAAAACTTTCCGGTTCCTCTTCCGCCAATCGCTGCCAAAACGGATGAATACCGCTGTCATCGGACGCCCCTCTGTCCTCTTTTGGCGGAGATGGCGGGCGTTCATATTTCGGCATCGCTTCCGGTGGCGTCTGCGGGCGCGCATCCGGTAAGTCGGGGATGTTCTCCGGATGCCAGCAGCCTGGGCGATAATTGGTGATTGGCGCCTGTTCCGGTAATTGGCGCGGTGTGCTTTGAACTGTCGGAGCTTGCGAAGGCGCTATGTTTTCTTTTGCAGGTGGGGCGCCGCCTCCCAAACCGAAAGACATCGTAACGGAGCGATCGACATTGTGTTCAACCTTGACATTGCTCGGTGCGGCCGTGACCTTGAGCGGTTTGGGTGCACTCGATGGTTGCCACCTACCCGGTGGATTTTGCGGCGAAGGCTGGAAGACCCCAGGTCGTCTCGGCGATGATGATCTAAAACTATGCACCGGATACGGGCTCAGATTCGCCGAGCCGCCCGATTGGACTACTTCCTCTCGCTGAACCTTCGTAACAGTAGTACTGCCGAACTGTTGTTGACTCGTTTCTGTCGTAATATGCCTCGTGGTATCTCCCTCCCTTACCGTTTCCTCTCTTCGATGGACTTCCGGTCGCATTTCCTCTTCTACAACCTCCACTTCCGGTTCATGGTTGCCATTGACAACCGCCGGAAGTTGGACCGGCTGCGGTGATTTCGATGGCGCTCGGAAACTTTGAACGGGTTGCGGAGCTCGAGCGGGCGCCATTGTGGCCTCTACGGTCGCCTCAGCAACCTCAGGTGGGGGAGGTTCGACTATTGGAGCGGCCGGGGTTGGAGCCTCGTTTTGAGTTTGACCTTGAAGATTATCTCCAAGGGCATCGAATGTGGCATCGACTTCCGCTTTGTCGGATGTCCCTCTGTAAAGTAGAAGGTAAAGGAGATAAAGTTAAATATTGGGACCCTTGAAATGAATTTCCCTCTTTGTGATAGCTGCATAGTCTTCTATCATATATCACGCCTCATAATGTATTTGATATATTCTACTATTTGTCTGATATATGAAAGTGTATTACAAAAACCTAGAGATGTGTATATATTTTCATAAATTTGCAATAGATAAAGTAAATCTTTCAGGTGCAGTTAAACAGCAAACCCAAAAAAGTAACAAAGCCATTGAACTTCTTATCTGAACTAAATAGACTGACTAAACATCACCGGGATAATACCAACAACTCAGTTCGCTGCTGAATACATGATTTGCTCTTTGCAGCGCATTGCAATAAAATCGCACATTGAAACTTTCTAAAAAAAAAACGCCGGATCTCACTCCAAACGCAATTGTTACCATTATTGAGATCAATTGCATTAACATATTATGCTATAGAATTCTACGCCTTGTAACGCGAGAACACATGTCATTGGTTTTTGCCTTGTTTGCTTGTAGAAAGTCAATAGTAAAAAATACTTTTTTGCTTTGAAATTCACACTTTAAGAATAGGTTTATTCAATAACACAAAATATATGATTTAAAAAATGGTACCAAAAGAAAAGATTTTGGGAGTGGCTCATCTAGTTAAGTCAAATAAAAACAGCAATTTTTAACCTGTCGACAGGTTAAAGCTAACCCCAACTTTTATCATTATCTAGGACATTTGCAAATACATTACAGCGCTCTTCATTAACCATCAAGAAAATATGGTCAACTGAATAAAAAGACGAATAAGAACTGTCGGGGTGAAAATATTTAGTTTTGGTTAATTGCACTTATATATATTAATAAAAAAGAATGTGTGCTGGCAAATAAATAAGAAAATATTATTTAAGTTGTCATACTTTTTATTCGTGTTTTACTCTTTCTGATTCGCTTTAACTGATGCATAATAATGCATATACATGTAGATTCTATTGATGATGACAAAGTTTAATAAAGCGCATCTTTTCTTTTTCTACCAACAAACGCAAGTGAATAATTTCGTGCATTATATTTAGTTACAAACTTTGAGATATATTTCTGTATAAACGTACATCACTCTTTCCATATGACTGTTATGTGCATAACACGTTAGAAATCAATTTTCTCTCTGTTTTCATATCGATTATAAACACTCTTGTGTGGATGTTTTTGTTAATAAATTTGGTTTGCATCAATTAATGAAAGTGTCCTGGTTTATCTATAATGTGAATAACCATTATGATACTTATGTCACAATCACTGGATTAAAGTAACCAGTCATGAACAAAATGCAGATACCTTCATAATCGTAAATTGGGAAAAAAATGGTTTGAAAATTATTTTTGACAGTATAAATCTTTTAGCTTATAGCAAACAACAACAAGCGAATCCAACAAACATCGTTTCATCTTTTTGGAGTTTTATCGCTTTGCGGCCAGTATATAACGGCACATACAGACAATCCATCGATAAAGAAAATCTCCACAGCACTCATAAACAAGATAATGTTTCCAGCCAGGATCCGAGCATGAAAAACAAGATGGAGTTAGGTCTTGGCCACATTGGAAGATTTTTCGAGATTTTCTCATATAAGCTTTTCTTCAATGTATTTATCATTGGAACCACTTAAACGCATTGAAAATCATAGAGCATCTACGTTGCGTTCTGTCATTCTATAAGGAGTACATTGGAAAATTTGGCTTTGCATTTCTTTTGAACAAGCGATGATATCCTACGTGCTCCCTAAAGAAAAACCAAAAACGAGCTTACTTTTAAGAATAATAACAGAGCGTTTAAATAGCGTTTTTGAGTTTCCAGTGTGAAATACATTGGAAATCACGGTTAGGGCTTGTTCACACTAGACGCGGCACGCGGCAATATACTTATATGTCCTTTGTCGTACATGCGGCAGAGCCAATAAAGAACATATAGGTATATTGCCGCGTGCCGCGTCTAGTGTGAACAAGCCCTTAGTTAGGGCAAAAGCTAAAAACATTTTCCAATGTGAGCAGGCCCCTTAGCAGAAAGGTTGTGTGGAGCTGAATTGCAGTTGGCTTATAGTCCCTATCCATAGTAATTATCGCCTTTCTGGAGCAAAAGTTATGCTGATACCTATAGCTCAGTTAAGCCGAAATGCCAAGGCTGTAAGTCATAAGCTGGATGTATGAGTATGTTTGTCTTACATATACTGTATATCGTAATTATATGTAAGCACAAATGTGAGCGTATATTGAAACTAGCAAAAACAGGTTATGGTTGAAACTAGCAAAACCTTTTCATATATTTCACATCTTGAACAAATTCAAATTAAAATTCTAATTTCCTGTCTATGTTTTTCCGTTTTCTTAAAATGCGGTAAATGTCATTGGACAAAGACGCGTTTATTAAGTTTTGGAATTTTAAAGTTCATTTTGAATCATGCAGAGTTTCAAAATATCCAGATTTCATTGTTTAATTACACGTACATGTAATGAAACTCTTACTTAGTTTAACATACCCACTCCACAACATAATACCCTATGAAACACCAATGTTGGTGTAGCATTGTACACACCATTACACACCATGGTGAACGGATCATCACGCCTCGAAAGCATCCAAAATCACCTAATACCAATTAAACATCAGATTCACTTTTTCACAAAAGTTTCACTACAAAAAGCTTTTTGATGTTACCCGAGTAAAATCGAAATTGAAACGATAGACTGAACTTAAAATACCGAAGGTAAGGTGTCATCCAAACCCTTATTGGGAAACAAATCGTCTCCGGCTTGGCCGCTGGGTGATTCAGTCCATGGTAGCTGCATCCCTTGATCAAACTCAACCTTCAGATTTCAAAGGTAAGTTGCAACTTACAAATCACGAGCACTTACCTTAACACATCGAAGGTAAGTTCGTCTCCGGTTTGGTCGACCCTAGACATGGCTGTCGGGTGGTTCAGTCCGCGACAACTGTATCCGTCGATCTACCTTACCATTAATACCTCAAAGGTAAGCTCAACTCACAAATATCAAGCACTTACCTTAATACATCGAAGGTAAGTTCGTCTCCGGCTTGGTCGACCCTCGCCATGGCAGTCGGGTGGTTCAGTCCGCGACAACTGTATCCGTTGATTCCCAATAAGACGTCGCCTTCTTGAAGTCCGCTCTCGGCTGCTTTGCTGTGTTTTCGTAACTGTTGGATAAATTGATAGCACAGTATTTGATTTATTTCGTTATATCATTTTATATTATTAATATATCATGGATATAACGTCATTAATGATTGTGTCATGTAGCTATCCTTTTCGTATATTTCTGACGCGTTTTTCTAAAATGTTTTCTCTCGACGGTAAATTTTAAATGAACTTGAAAATGTGATTAAGGAAATTCGATTCAATTCACCAGCTATTAAAATAATCAACTAATCATATAATATTTCTTTCATATTGATGAAAACAATATATTATTGGATTGAAGAATATTCAAATAACGAAATATATTGATCGATAACTATCAATCTTACGAGTTGTTATAAAATGCGTGATTTTATTTTGTACTCGGTTGCTTTACAATTAAATCTATGTATTTCGTGCTGTTTTTACTATACTACTAGATCAAATAAAATAACTTCTCAGTAGACAGTTTTGATTTTCAATCATTGTAAGCTAATATTAAATCAATACCTTATCCTTATAAATTGTTCATAGTCATGTTTTATCCATACCTGACAAGCCTTTCGAAAGGAGAAATGAAACATTTCAGGCCATGTTTTCAGATGTTAAATATTGTTCTTATTTACCAAATAATAAATGATAGAGGGGAAACAATGATTATTAGGACCAGCAACCTGGCAAAAGATGTACTACGAATATCTGTTTGGCAGGATATCCTAACACCTGTAGCTATTAGTTAACTCATTTGTACGATTTCTGGATGGATAAATGATCTTATTTATTTCACTTTTCTTCCGTTAACGCATTATTTGTGTCCTTGCGTATCTATTTTACGGCTTGAACACCTGACTTCAATAGACACATGCGTATGAACCGAAGTCGAGCACGTTTCTAACCCTTCAATCATGGAAAAGGCTAAACGGTAACAACAAAAACGTTAAATGTTAAACGCATAAACGCTTAATTAACGTTAAATGCCAGACGTCAACTCTAACTGATAGCCGCCAACATGTGTGAGCAGTATATTTAAAAATTCATTATGAGTGTTTAATATTGGTGTTTTTATCATCATATTAAGTTTTTTAAGGCTCGATCGCTGGCAGTTGTCGAGTTTTCAAGTGGTCAACCAAATACTGATGTTAATGCTATTCATTAAAATTCATGTTTATTGGTGTTTAAACTGATCGATAAACCGAAGATTATACATTTAAATAATATCTCCCGATTCTTAATTTCAAAACAAAATATTTACCTGAATGTGGTACATATTGTTGTTATTATTATTATCCACAGAAAGACTTGGAGTCCTATAATAACGTATCCTTATTTCTGTCAGCGACATTTTTGCTCATTTAATTATAAGCTCAGCTTTGGCTAATACAAGTTTGTTTTCAAACCTCCTTATGATAATTTACGACATTTTTTCTCAAACTGTTTTTTTTATATTCATACATGTAACTGAATAACCAATATATATGAATGCTGCCTGAATGAATATAACTCATCCCTCAATAACTGATTATTTATAAGGTATTTCAATCATTTAATCGGGTCAAGTCAAAAAGAGCATGGGCAATTTCGATGACACACTTTCCCCGCAAACATGTGTAGGAGACAAAAGAATAGAAAAATAGAAATTGACCAGAGGGACCATGAGACATACATGTAGAGCCCTATATGAGTTCTGACATTTGTGAAATAAGTTGTGGGGGACGAAATCCTCTGAAATATGTGAAGAAAAGAAAAACATCGTTGGATTACAAACATCAAGGTGGAAAGGCTTATAAAGACTTAAAACGTTAAATTCGTGCTGTTAGACGGAAGTATTTAATGTCTTAATTTATCATTATGAATTCAAGGGTTCCGTGTATGAACGTTGGCTAACTTGCATAAATGTATTTCAAGATTTAGATATAGCGATTTATGAATGTTTTGTTTGCCTTGTCCGCGTTTCATTATGTTCGATATTTTTGATGTTCAAAATTTAAGATTTGCATAGTTCATGCTTTAAGATTATGTGAGCTTATTCAAGGTTTCAACAAATAATTGATTTTATGGGGAAGTTCATTTATGCATTAATAATAATGTAATATAACAGCTGAATCCCTAATCGGGAAATTCACGAAAATATATGTACATGTACATGTATATGTAAACATAAATACTACAACACCTGATTATATTAGGTATATATAACAGCTTCATATATGAAAAGAAACTCATTTGCCATCCATATCGACAAGTAAAAGAACTTAAATCAAAATAATCGGAAATACATTTGATGAAGATGATATAAATGAATATGACAAAAATGACTCAAAATTAATTTAATTTAAATCACTCAGTTTAGGCACAAAAGAAGTGACAAGCCATGCATTATGCTATGTCTCATTCGAAAAGACACGACATTATTTCAATATTATTTTACACCGCCTCCATTTATAGATAAAAAAGACAATGAACGCATATTCGACCCTTGATTCACTAACGGCCTGAAGCTAACCTGGATCAAATGCTTCTAATGAAAATATTTTACCGGTACATTCATGCATTTTTTGGCAAAGTGGGTGGTCTAATCCATGTCTAATCCGTCAAAGTTTTATGTTTGGGTCTATATAATAAAATAGAATAAAACTATCTATTTATGAGGCTCTTTCAGGAACCGTTGGACAAAGACAGGGTAATTTATGACCCCGTTTTTATCTTATTTGTGAATCAAGTTTTTTTTTATCACGAAATGACGTTTTACAGTTTAAAGGCTGTTTCACTCAAATATATGCAGATTTATAACAAGTTTAAGAATAAATACCTCTGTTTTGCTCACTTTTTTTCCGAGAATTTTTGTTTCACAGCATGCATATTATTATTTTGATTAAAAAAAAACATATATCACTCACCTTGCTTTGTAATATTGATTAAGTTATTCTTGGTTAATAATCATAAATAAAAGCTATGTTTACATTAGACCATCCATATTAAAACCAAATTCGAAACGAAAAACAAACATGCGTTTATGCAAAAAGTATATATATCCAAAGTCGTGGCTACTTTTTTCTCCAAAGCGATTCTATTTTTATCCAAGTTATCAAAATCCGTATTTTTTCTAATCGGCATCTCATCATTTATCGAAACGAGACAAACTCAATTTCAAATTATCGAAAATAAATAATCACGTGACAACTGACCTTGGCAATGACAAGCGGAAAATCGTCTCCACCGCCGAACAATCGGAATCCCCACGGCCCGCCACCTGTCATATGGACTCGCAGCCGTTGCGTCGACGCCGCCATGTTGTTAGTGTCAAGTTGGTCCTGTCGCTCAAAACGACGTAGAGACGCGGAGGAGTTATTCGCAGTATCGCCACTATTCCCAGCGCCGCTATTGCTGTTAGCGCCAGCGCACGAAAAACAATCCAACCAAGCCGGTGCCGCCACGGTGTATAGCTTAGTAGTCGCTATTTTGTGTTGTATAGCTTGGTAGTTGCTATTTTGTATGTGTATTACAATTGGATGATGAGTCGAGGGCCGCCGGGCCTCTTTCTTTAGTGCGGTTATGTTATTTTTTAACTTTGCTTTTTTTTTCTTACTTAGCCGGCGATTATCGAACGCGGCTGGCGACCTAGATTTTCGAGCAGTAGTGGCGATTTATGTATCCGTGCGCTATCCCGGTTGCTGAAAAGAAGGCCCAAAAAGTTATGACCCCGACGTGTCTAATGCGAAAAACGAATCAGGCGCTGCAAGTATGAGTATGTGTTTTTACTCACTTACTGCCTGATAGAAAAGCCTGCAACATCACTACTAAGAAACGAGCCCGCGAGTGATTGAGTGAACGGCAATAACTTGGCGAGCGAGCAAAGATGGGATAAGGGAGGAGAAGGCAAAACGTTGTATAGTTGCGCTGATATATATTATATTATGCCTCAAAACAAACAACCGTTTCTGCACTTAGTAGTAGCCATAGCTTGCTTAATCCTGTTTGCCTTTCCTAGAAAATTGTTGATCTCCGTTATACAGTTGCTGCTCAATATTTTCTGTTGCTAAGACTTTAGCTCCGACGGATTCAGGCCGTAATCATAGGCGTAACGGCTTTATCGGAGATGCGAAGAGTGTAACGGTAAATACAATTAACGCCGCAACGTCAATACATTTATCGCCCTGTCTGGATCTTATAATATTTCTGATAGAGAATGATAGGAAATGCTTAAATGTATACGAATATTTTTTGATATATCTATTTAATGGCTTATTACTTTATTTTTAACTAGACTACTCAACATCCACGCTTTAGATTGATTTGCTTGTTCCGATCTGTTTTTGTTTTTGAAATCGATTCCTCTGATTGTGAACGTGAGCAATTCATTTGCGCTTAAGTTACGTTGGTTGTTTTTGAAGGTATCTTATCAATCTAGGTTAATCACGATATGGATTCACATGCTATCGCTGTGTTTATGGGTTAACCTTTAAAAGAGTGAAATACATTTTGGTTTGGTCCGAGACCGATTCATAGATTCAAACCGATAATTATCATTAGATATTTAGAAAGAAAAAAAAAACAATTTATAGACAACAGATATAGCACGAGTATCCACCAATAAATTTCTCACAAATATCCAATTGTATGGGACGTGATGCCATAGAAAATGTACAAAATTCACATTATTTCTCAGATATTTTAGTATTTTATATTTCATACATTATATGATTTTTAACTAGAAACTTTAACTTATTGGATATTATATTTTATATTGATTTTTTATTTTCGAACTGTAATTTTACATTTTTGTTTACCTTCTGTACATGTAGCAAAATCAGATTGCCAAACTCAATTTGGGCGCAGAATCTATGAAAATTTATAGATGTATCTATTTTTACATATTGGATTTGTTTATAATACCAATATACACCATTGATGCACTAAATTAGGTCTGATTACAACACAAAATGGGTTTGATCAGCAACTTTTGCGAAAGCTTATCAAATATTTGCGCTAAGTGAATATCTATTTCGAACATGGACATGTGAATGTCACTTATACATGGCTTACATAGATAAAAGCGCGCATTGTAATCTAATAAATGTATCGATAGAAGAAAATACATGCAAGATTGTAGAGCTGAGTGCAAAATATTAGTTGTTGATGCTCTGTAAATTCCTTAATTCAATTTGTTGGCCTATGCCCACTCGGCAAAATTAACCTTTACAAGGTCCCTTTTGAAAGTGTCACCGAAAAGATGTTCTCTGTAACAGTTGGATCCCTACATACGTTTTCCGTGCGACTTTGACGTAACGTTACACCACAACGAACAATGACGTACATAAGGCGTTCATACATGTCTAAAAGATGCTTTCTTTAAAATAGTTTTTTTTACAAGAATATATTTGTTACTCTTTTTTTTTTTTTTTTTTTTT